>APFE031431689.1:59628-151196 GCA_000404065.3 Pinus taeda
CATCTTGCATGTATCCTTCTCAAACACTGTCTTTACACCTGCATCATCCAACTTGCTTACAGAAATCAGATTTCTGGGCAACGCAGGAATATGCAGAACACCCGGAAGGGTTCTAACCCTTCCACCTTGCAACTTCAACTTTACTTTTCCGCGACCAATGATTCTAGCCTTCCTATCATCTCCTAAGAAGACATCACCACCATCATATTTCTCATACTCGCAGAACCACTCTCTATGGGAGTGAAGTGAAAGGATGCACCTGAGTCAATTAACCATGCCTCATGATCTACATGTGTACTTGAAGAAGCCAAGTACACATCCCCACCTTCAGCTGAGGTGGTTTTCGCCTCTGCAGAAGGAGCATCATCAAATCCCTTTCCTTTATCAGGAGCTTTAGATTTACACTCCCTTTGAAGTGCCCTTCCTTTCCGCATTTCCAGCACACCACTTTGTAGGTTTTCCTGGAGATTTAGATCTCCCTCTAGATTTAGATCTCCCACTCGATGACTTATTTTTGTTTCTGTTCTGGGACCGTCCTCGTACAGACAAGGCATCACCATTCTGGATGTCCATATTTTTCCGTCTCATCTCCTCCGTCAGCAAGGCTAAGACTATTTCATCAAACTGCAAAGCAGTTGCATTGCTACCTATTGCAATAACCAGACTATCCACGAATCTGGTAGAGAACACAACAAACTGATGCACTTATATTCATCTAAAATTTTAATATCAACAGATAATAACTGACTTACCACAACATTAAATGCATTCATATGCTCTGCCACCGAGTCTCCATCTTTCATCCTCAGGTTATACAGCTTTTTTCCGCAGGAATAGTTTATTCACCAGAGACTTAGATTTGGTACAAAGTCCCCTAACTTTGTCCACAAGGCTTCGTTGTAGCTTCCCCTGATACAGTTCCAGCAATACTGAATCTGAGACAGACACAATCGTATTGTGGCTCTTTGCCTTCCGATCCAACTTCTTCCCATTCTTCATTGGTCACTCCCGTTGGTTTAGTACCCGGATTTACCGCGATCCACTGATCTTTATCCACCAACAGATCCTCCATCTTGAGTTTCCACAACTCAAAACTCTGACCATTGAACTTCTCAATCTCTATCTTTCCGCTGCTTGCCATCTTCTTTCACCACCAGAATCGATCTCGTAGATCTCCCACTCAACAGGGTCTACCACAGGCCCGAGCGAAACCCCTCAGCAACAAAGGCGTCACCTTGAAGCCAAAACAGCTTTGATACCAAATGTAGTTTTTAACCCGGTACAGAAATTACCTGCATACGAATTCTAAATCACAAGAAAAATAAAAATGAAAGAGCATAACACATAAAACACATATACACAGAGATTTCCCACTGGATCCCAAAACCGAGACTACCAGCTTGATTTTTCATTATATTCCTTTCAATGTTACAATACATATTTATACATGCCGAAGCATCCAATACCATGGACCGAAGACCATCGCGTCCAAAACCATGGACCGAAGACCATCGCGTCCAAAACCATGGACCGAAAACCATAGGTAGGTTCGCCCAACCTAATATAGGGTCCAAAAAAAAATTTCTCGGGGCGTTGCCCCAAACCCCATAGAGGGGGGCTACCCGCTCCCCTCAAACCCCCCAAACAGGGGGGGCTACCGCCCCCCCTGCTGCGCAATCACCGCAACGAAGGGGGGGCTCCGTCCCCCCTCTAACCCCCCGGTTCACTACGTAGGATAGTCGTGGAAAGAATATAACACAACCCAACACTTTTTGCAAAATCGCGTTGCGCAGCTGCAACCCTAACCGCGCCAACTGAAGCGATTTCCTTCACGCGTCCTCCCCCATGGAGCCTGGAGGTGGCCATGCAGCCCCTCCTCCCCCATGGAGCCTGGAGGTGGCCATGCGGCCCCTCCTCCCCCATGGAGCCTGGAGGTGGCCATGCGGCCCCTCCTCCCCCATGGAGCCTGGAGGTGGCCATGCGGCCCCTCCTCCCTTATCTCCGGAGCTCGAAGGATTCAAAAACCTGGTTGCTGCTGCAGGAAAACGCCAGCCAACAGGCCCGCAGCAAAAGTTCGTTAAAAAACTGGAAAGTATCCCCAAGGTGACCCTGCTGGTGGAGGAAACCTGTAAATCAGCACTGAATTTCACAGAAAGAGGCCTCATTGGCCAGTTTACCGGACTGTGGCCATCCCCTAAAGCAGTCGAAGAATGGGTTAGAAGAAATTGGTTACCTCTGGTTAATGAAGGAATAAAGAGTTACTTCGTAGGCAAAGGGTTCTTCGTCTTCTTGTTTGAAAATGCAGAGGACAGAAGCCTGATCTTTAGAAATGGGCCATACTTCATGGGCCCTCAAGGCCTTTATTTGAACAAATGGACCCCAGATTTCGACCCAACACAAGATGTGCCCAAGGCTGTTCGTGTCTGGGTGCGCCTCCCGCATCTTCCCCTTCATTGCTGGAGCCAAAACTCACTGCAATCCATTGGCAATGCACTTGGAAGGTACATAGATCAGGCCCCAAGGAAGGACCAATTCTCCTGCGCTCGGATTTGCGTGGAGGTTGATCTGGAAATAGGACTACCCGAAGCAATCTAGCTAACAGTGGCAGACTGGACATATATCCAAGAGCTCGACTGTGAACAACTGCCTTTCAAGTGCCGACACTGTCATGAGTATGGGCACTTTGCAAGATACTGCAAAAAGAGAAATGAGGAGACAACAAAGAAGGAAAGGGGAGAACAATGGAAACAGGCAAAGAAACCAACAAACAACAGACGGAGCAACAAAAATAAGGCCAAAGAGATAGAGAATAAAGCAGGTAATGGAAATACAAGCAATCAAAACATTGGGAGCAGAGACACAACCAGCAATGAAGGGGACAAAAACCCCTTTGAAATCCTCATGCCGCTAATAGATCCCCCAGAGGCAGAGAAAGAGGATCCACCTCAGCTGGAGAATAACGACATCATAGATCCAGGTAATAACTCAACCCCTACCCCAAGCAATATTTCCTCCCCTACCTACGCTGATATTATCAAACAAAAGAAGAAAACCACAGAGAATGTGGGCTCATCAGATGATGAAACATTTGAAAGGACAACAAAAAAGGTTGGACGAAGAACAAACAGGGAAAATAGAGAAGAGGAGTCAGAAAGACAAAAAACCCTCGGCAGTCAAGCCACCATAGAAATGACACTTGGGAGGAATACCAGGCCTAGGGTCCCCAAAGGAGGAGGCCCAGCTCCTATAAGTGGTAAATGATGCAGCTGATCTCTTGGAACTGCAGGGGTTTGGGGAATCCCACAAAAGTAGAAGCTATAAAATATCTTTTGAAAATGGAACCCACAGACATCCTCATGCTCCAAGAAACAAAAGTAGAAGGGGAGATCCTTCTAAGTACCTGTAACACCAGATGGAAATTCGACTCCGGAAAGGTTGTGAGTGCAAGAGGCACGGCTGGAGGAATAGGAACATTCTGGGCAAAAAATTCCTTCACCCTAGAAAGATCATTCGAGACCCAGCATTGGATATATACAGAACTTCGGCATATAGCAAGCAATCTCAACATAACCTTGTTTAATATGTATGTTCCTGTCCACTACGAGGAAAAAAGAGAATGCTGGAAGTCTCTATCAGAGTTTTTAGATCACAACAATCTTAGAAACATAATTATAGGAGGCGACCTGAACATAATTTTTGATCCTAAAGAGAAAAGAGGAGGGAATTACTCAAGAGACCCTTTTCTAACCACAATGGAGAACATAATTTTACAGAGGGAATTAGTAGACTTCAAGCCAGTTAAAGGAAAATACACATGGACCAATAACAAAACAGGAGAAAATCATATTGCAGCAAGGTTGGATAGATTTCTTGTCAGCAGCTCTATAATGATGGGGAAAAGAATAGTCATAAACAAGATCCTTCCAAAGCTCAGTTCGGGTCACAAACCTATACTCCTCTGCCTGAAAGAAGAAGAGGATCTTGGACCCCTCCCCTTTCGCTTCAGTCCTCTATGGGCGGAAAGGGAAGGATTCATGGAAACAGTCCAAGCAGCTTGGAGCACAGAAGTCACAGGCTCCCCAAGCTATGTTTGGAAGCAAAAAATAAAAAATACAAAGAAGGATCTTAAAGAGTGAATAAAGAAACCTATGGAAACTCCCACCAGTAAGAGGAAAGAGGCTGTCACACAGCTGGAAGAAATTCAATTTGATTTGGAAGAGAAAGACATTCATTCCATGGACTTAGACCAAGAAAAAATCGCATAAAGGAATACATATTGTTATTTTAGAAGCGAGGAAGAGTACTGGCGTCTAAAGTCTCACAGCCTGTGGCTTAAAGCTGGGGACAGAAATGCCACATACTTCTATAAACAGTTCAGGGCTAGACTCAACCGAAACCATATAGCAAAAATCATCTTACCTAATGGACAGGTTTGTAAAGGATTCGCCCAAATCAAGGAAACTGCTGTAAATCACTTCCAAAATCTACTTACAACAGAAAAGAAGGGGAGTGAGGATGACACACTAGAGTTCCTCGCTAACATTCCAAAACTAATCAGTGCGGAGGATAATGAAAACCTCATGAGCTCAGTAACGGAAGAATAAGTATTCAACATTGTGTGGTCTATGGAGCCTGACAAAGTGGCAGGACCAGATGGTTTTACTATCCATTCTATAGAATCTGCTGGGCATTAGTCAAACCAGACCTCCTTAGAATGATACATGGATTCATGAGAAAGGAAAGGATAGGGGGTGGAATCAACTCAACCTTTCTTGCCTTAATTCCTAAGGAGATAAATCCAAGATCTTTTGACAGGTACAGGCCGATATCTCTATGCAATGCATCCTACAAGATTGTATCCAAACTTCTGGCGAGCAGAATCAAGCCTCTCTTGCAAAAGCTCATTTCTCCAGCTCAGGGGGGATTTGTGAAAGGAAGACACATTCTGGACAATGTTATCCAAGTCCAAGAAGCTTTGCACTCGAGCCATTCGCGCAAAGAACAAGGTATGCTTATAAAACTGGACATGTGTAATGCTTTTGATAGAGTTAATCACTCTTTTTTGCACAGGGTCCTCACAGCCTTCGGTTTCAATAAAGAGTTTATAAATCTAATCAAAGCATGTCTAGAATAGATCTGGATAGCCCCTATCATAAACGGCAGACCAGCAAATTTCTTCTTAGCCACTAGGGGATTGAGGCAGGGCTGCCCTTTGTCTCCATTTCTTTACATACTGATGGCAGACTCTCTGAGTAGAAAATTAACTTTGGAAAAACAAAATGGCAACCTCCCAGGAATCAGGATTGTGAAGGAAATCGACCCAATGAACCACGCGTTGTTTGCTGATGACTCACTGTTGCTTGGGGGCGCATCTCTTTGAATTGCGAACTCCTTCAAGATCATCCTCAAAAAGTTTTGCAACATCTCTAGAGCGTTAATCAGCGAAAGGAAAAGTGTTGCCTATGGGTGGAACACAGATCAACAGACAATCAATAGAATCGCCAGCGACCTGGGTTTCAATGGGTACGTAGATTGGGACAAATTCAAATACTTGGGTCTTCCAATAACAAAGGGATCCAACAGGAATCAACTGTGGGAAGAGGTGATCTCCAAATTTAAGAAAAAGATTGCAGGATGGGGGGGTTATTGGCTCACCACAGGAGGCAAACTCATGCTCATTAGAGTTGTACTCTCGGCACTACCCACGTACCAGGCCTCCTTAATGCTAGCTCCAAAGCAAATCTCAGATCAGATCTCCAGTCTTATGCGAAATTTCCTGTGGAATGGAGGGAGAGGAAATGACAATAGATTTCATCTGATAAATTGGGAAACAACGAAAAGACCTATGGAGAAGGAGGACTCCAAATACGAGATCCTCTTCTAGCAAATATAGTGCTGGGATGCAAATTACTGTGGCAGTTGCTCGATGAGCCTAGTCACCTTGTCAGCCTGATATTAAAATACAAATATTTCAAACATCAGTCAATCAGATCCTTCATTCCGGAGAAAGCCCCTAAAGGAACGCAAGCCTGGAAGTTATGCAACAAAGGTATTGAATTCTTCAAAACCCACCTGTTCAAAATTCCTGGGAACGGAAAAAACACTCTGTTATGGAAAGACAGAGTAATGGGACACCCTCCCCTCAAAGAAAATAGTGAAATTACAGAGATAAGAGTATGGATACGGTCAAAAGGAATCTGTAAGATCGAAGACATTGCTGGATGGGATAACAGAGGAGAGTGGCAATGCTGGAATTTCCCCAAGGCACCAGCACAACTCGACACACAGCTTCACGCCCTTAAAAAGGCGATTTCAGACTTCACTCCAGTCCATAGAGATGAAAAAGACTCTTGGGGATGGGGAAAGACGGGTGTGTACACAACAAGGCAAGGATATCTACAATTGCAAAGTAAAAAGAACTCGCCTCATCCGAAAGAAGTATGGAAGCAGGTATGGGACAGTTTTAGCATTCCCAAGATCAACTTTTTCTTCTGGACTCTGTTCCATAACAAGATCTTGACCCGAGAAAACCTGTGCAAGAGAAACATAGCAGGCCCCCACCGATGTGTTCTATGCAAAAATGCTAAGGAAACCACAGATCACTTGTTTATCAATTGTGAGTATGCCAAGAAGGCCTGGAATATTTTTCTGACAGGAACAAATGTGAGACCCTCAACTCAATGTACGATAACAGAAATGTTCACTTCTTGGAAAGCCAGCTACCCACATAATATTGATGGCAAATCTCCATGGTACAAGATATGGATCGCTGCTCCAAAATATCTATGCTGGAAGCTCTGGCTTGCCCGAAATGAAATTATCTTCAACCAAAATGAAATAGCGGCAGAAAAAGTGGCAGAACAGGCAAAGAAACTCCTTCTTGAAACCCTGAACTATTCTTCAGTCAAAGATGACAATTCCCTTCAAACAGAGGAAAAGGCCTGGCTATACGGTTTCTCATTCACTACCAGACCTTCAGCAATTACTCGGCCAACCCACAAGGAAAGATTGCAGGTCCGAGACCCCGAGGATAGATTTCAGCAGTGGTGGAAATCCCAGGGCAAGTGCGCTATCTTCTTTGACGGCGCTTCTAAAGGCAATCCAGGCACTTCAGGAGCAGGAGGGGTAATTTATTATCCGAGTGGAGAAAAAGAAGATTTCAGTTGGGGATTAGGAACGAAAACCAACAACCAGGAAGAAGTTCTTGGTCTCTTAAAGGCCTGCCAATTAGCCAGGAAAGAAAGCCAAAGAGAAATCATCATTTTTGGGGACTCAGAACTGCTGATAAAGGCATTAAGAAGCAAGGAAGCGTTAAACGATCCTCTGTTAAATAAACAACTCTCAAGAGTGAACAGAATTCTGAAGGATTTCTCCTCGGTGCAAACATTTCATATCCTCAGAGATTTAAACAAGGAGGCGGACAGATTGGCAAACACAGGCTGCACTCAACAAAGTGGAATGATCAGCATAAATGCAGGAGCTTTGAAATTGGCAATCATCCCTTAACTGGGAGAGGTGCTCATGTAAATCCATGAATTGTAATTCGATTGATTAGGCTTTGCCCAACCTGGAATTCTCAATAAAACACAACCGTTTTAGTTAAAAAAAAAAAAGTAAGTTGAAAAGAAATACTTAGCTATAGTAAAACTTGGAATAATAGAGAAATTAAAATAATACATCACACAAATAAAAATAAAACATTATTAGAATTATTACTAATTACAAAAATTTAACCAAAAATAAAATAAATAAATAATATAACAAAATATATTAAAATAAATAAATATGAGATAGAAATAAATGAAGAGATGTGATGGGTTTATAAAGAAGAGGATCAATTTCGACATGTAGAAGTGACATACACAACAAGAAGAGAATTGTTTTCATTGTGCTTTGAAGAAAAAACATCTTTCAGAGGGTGGTTAATGTTATGAACAAAATAATTGACATACATAACAAGAAGAGAATCGTTTTCATCATGCTTTGAAGAAAAAACATCCTTGAGAAGGTGATAATGTTATGAACAAAATAATTCATAAAATATTAGTTAAATAAATAATAATAAAATAATTAATTATTGACATTTATTAGTTATGAAAGGTTAAAAGGTCAAATGACATGACCATTCACCTTCGTGGCTAGTTAATGCCTATATAGGTAACTGTCACGAAGGCAATGTACCATCATTCATTCTATCAACTTATCAATATATGTTATTTACTACACATTTGTGTATCCTACATTGTAAGTACAAACAATCTACAATATTTGTTTGCTACAAAATATAAAACAAAATATGAACATTTTTTTAAAGTGGCAGAATGTCATGAGGCACGTAGCATGTGATTGAGGAGCGCTAAGGAAATAAATGTAAGGAACCATCATATAGAGGCAACAAGCCTAAATCGTCTATCGATTTGGCTTGCATGGGAGAAGTATGATGCCAATTAGGCAATAATCATTAAGGGGACTGCTCGAGTAGGGATCAAATTTGTCATGGTAGTGAAGGCCCCTATAGCAACGTGTATAAGAATTCACAGTACTAAAGAAGATAATGGACATGATCAAAGGAAACATAGTAGCATGCACACAAAATGAGTCACTAGAAGTGAAATCTAGAAAATGCAACGCAGGTTGTGGGGGAGGCTGTGTGGGATGAGCTCACTAAATATTAGATGGGGAAGGAATTATGGGTTAGGCATCAATTCTCCCAAGACAAATATTTTAACTCCTTTTAACCGCATTTCCTAGGTGACTAATGAGTTTGGGCCTCTAAGAAAAAGCACTAAGTTTGAAGGTGGTAGAGGAATTAAGTTGCAAAAGGGGCAAAGCTGGAAGGTGCTAATGCAAGGGCAAAAGAAATCCATCTGACAAGGTACTCTACTCTGGGACCATCTTGAATTCATCAGTGTCACAATTAGTTTTTTGTTTGTTTTGGTTGGTCATTATGGAAACCATGTTGTCAAGACACTTGCTCTCGGCACTAAGAGAAGTGACAGAGTTGATTGGATCCTCCTCCTATTCCTTTGGGTCTTGCATTTCAATTGGACACTACTCTCTTGCCAAGCCTATTCTCTAGTCTTTATTTCTCTAAATATTCTTTGTAACCACCTGGCTATAAGTAGTAGAATCAAAGAGAACCTATCTCAAAATTTTGCCCCTGGATCTCATCACTAGTTGAAGTCAACAAAGGGAAAAATAAGTCAATTCTTGTGAAATCTAGAAGCCCTCGCTATCTCACCAATGATAATTTAAAACACCATAATAGAAGAGCTCAGATTAGAGGTTCTTCAAAAATGATAAGACAATTTGCAGATAAACACAGAGAAATTGTGGACAAAATCAACCATTTGTATTATGAAATTAACACCCTGTAGTTGAGATATAATCAACTAGTCTCAAGTCTTACCTCAACAATGGAAATTCTGATAGAAAAATGAACTACGATGGAAAGGACAGAGGATGAAATAACAAGCTTTAGGCAACAAATTAAAGAATTGAAAAACTCTCTGAACAAGAATTTAGAAGGTCTGTCCATCTCAATCAGCAATGTCAACTAAGCTAGGCAAGCTTTATCATATTTGAATCTCCCTTCATCTCCAAAATCTAAAGATGTGGGGTAAAGAGATGTTGCCCATACTTAGATAATTCATTATATTTTGTAATTTTTGCAAAACTTTGTTTGTATTTTTCGATACCTACACCTGTAAAAATAGGAATTGGATAGTGAAGACAGGGGTAAGAAGTCTTTTGAAGTTAAAGGGCACTACCAAAATAGACTCATGGTAGAAAATTGAATAGTTTAAGCCCATTTTTTTAATGTATATATAAGGGTTAATTCAAGTAGACTTGTTGGAGACCAATCTAAGTTAGTGTCATTCTTAGCTAAGTTTCATGGTCAAATCACGAGACAAGACTAACATGCAACCTTCAAAAGGCTTGGACCTAATGGATGTAAGGATAGGAACAAAGTTTCTTTAAACATTGATATAACACAACATATTAATATAACACAATAGGGTTTTTTGTGAACTTTAACGATACTTTTTATGAGACTTTTTTTTCCAAATAAAAATTTGTTATTATATTGAAAACCTAAACGTACAATATACTTCTTAGGTGGACATGGCAATGACATATAATATTACATATTAATGTATATTTCATTTTTGTCTCATTGAAAAATAATCATCTTTTTTACCTTTTTTCCTTTTTAATCTAAAGTCATCTTCTTGGAGAAGATCTATAGTGAGTAATGGTAAATAAGAAATTGGACCGTCAAGATTCCTATGAAAAAATGAATGTTTAAGACTATGATGGTGTGCCAACTCCTTATTGGAATCAAAATTATCAGCACGAAGTCTCTTCATGGACCTTGGTCGGCCTACATTGGTAGCTACCACTCTCAAGGTATTCTTGGTATCTTCCCTATCCACCATAAAGGGATTTTAGTCCTTGGCCTACACTTTTATGCATCCATTAATACCCTTCTTTGAAATGAAAGTCTAGCAAATTTTTGTGTTTTATTCATCTGCATCACCCAACAATTGTTGCTCGAATGATCGTCATCCTACAACTCTTATGGTATTATTGTAATCTTCCCTATCCATGACAGAGGGTGTTGAGTCCTCAGACTACACTTATGTGCATCCATTAGTACCCTTCTTCGAAACTAAAGTCTATTAAATTTCTACATTTTGTTTTTCATCATACCATCATTATTGTTCAAATGATTGTCATCCTTTCGATTTTTTTTTTTTTTATTCTTTTGGGATAAGTTTATATTTAAGGACATGAATCCTACAAATGTCTCCCATTTTGACAAAGTTGACATCGAAAACATGTGTTTTCATCATTCAATTCTTAAGTGCAATTATAACCATTCCTTTGAAGTATGGATTTATCCGTTGATCCCTTACTAATGTCAGTATCCACATACATACATATATATGTAAAAAAAACCAAGTTTAATCCAACCAATATATGTTTTTAAATATATATCGAAGGTAGTCCACAAGATCTTGGATAGACGGTGATCAGGTGCTCTGTTAAGACACTCCTTGATGTGAAGTCACCGGTTCAATTCCCCACTCGGATCAAGGTGATATATTGAACATGATGAAGATGTAGTCCTACAAAGCTTTATATATATATACTTAAGGACATGAAGCCTACAAATGTCTCCCATTTTGACAAAGTCGACATCGAAAACATGTGTTTTCATCATTCAATTCTTAAGTTCAATTATAACTATTCCTTTGAAGTATGGATTTATCCGTTGATCCCTTACTAATGTCATTATCCACATACATACATATATATGTAAAAAAAACCAAGTTTAATCCAGCCAATATATGTTTTTAAATATATATCGAAGGTAGTCCACGAGGTCTTGGATAGACGGTGATCAGGTGCTCTGTTAAGACCCTCCTTGATGTGAAGTCATCGATTCAATTCCCCGCTCCGATCAAGGTGATATATTGAACATGATGAATATGTAGCTACAAACCTTTATATATATATATATATATATATATATATCGAAGGTGTTGTTCATGTCTTCAAAACTAATAACTCATAAAAATCATATAAAAAAATGGGAGATAAACCCAAACAAGTATTTTGGTGACTAACATAGAAGGGTTAAATTTTGGGAACACTCAGGGGACAAAAAAGCCCACTCTACCCCAAAAATATGGACCTTCCTTCAAAACATTATACCAATTAACAATATACCTCACAATCGTTTTTCTGATTTGAATAGAACCACTAGTGCAAATCTAAGGTAGGGGGCCAAAAACTAATAAATCGGTAGATTATTGCCTTAGATCTGTAGTATGAAAGGAGATGGGAAAATATCTCCTTTTTTACCTCCAATATTTTAACCTCATATCATTTCTCCATGAGATATACACTAGGACAAGTATTCAACACAACTATAAAAGGTTTATTATTGATTGCATCCTTAAAAGAGTAGCTCTTGGACAAGGACGGTATATCCTTACGTCCTCTTCCTCCATGAAGACAAATAAATATGGATAACATTGAATTCTTATGAATGTTGTATTAAAAAATCAAATGATGATCATCGAACTGCTTACTAACATATAGAAGGCATCGTTGGACCACCGTAACTCCTTTGTTTTCTACAAATTTAGCCCAATGGATGCAACAAGTTCCTCCCTTTTACAACCACAGTAGGATTTGAAAGTTATCCACATGATCATTGTCACATATTCATCATTGTAACCATGAGTGGATACATCAACAAATCCACAACCTACAATTTGTTCAATCTAGAAGGCCTCATTTCATGTATGCATTTTGTCAAACACTTACCATGCATCCTTAATACTTGGGCACTTAGTAAGTTAGTATAAATGTTGAGCATATGGTTTCCCACAAACATATATTACTTGAATCCCACATTCTTGCTCAAAACGAAGTCTTTGAAAAGGAAACAATTGGAATCCCTTCCTCCAATTTGTCCTTGTTCACATTCATGTGATTTTCTTCTAATTTGCAAGAAAATCACCGCACAAGGTCTATAACACAACTATGGGCATCCATAAACATTGAGTCTCAAAAACTCAATGTGACACACCATTACATAGTCTTCATAAAGCAAAACCTTGGTATATACTACTATTACAACACAATATTTGCAAAGGAAACCCTCCAAATCCTTTCAATTACAAGCTTGCAACTAAGAACATTGAGGATCAAACCCTTCATGACACATGCCATTGCAAAGTATAAGCAAAGAAAAACTTTGTTGTTGATCAATATTATAAAGTCTTTACAAATAAAACCCTCAAATGCCTTTCAATTATGGACTTGAGACTAATCAAACCCTTGAAGTCGAATGACATTGCATATTCATAGCAAAACAAACCCTTGAAGTTGAATGCCATTGCAAATTCTTTACAAAACAAACCCTTGGCAATGAATGCCATTCAATTATTTGTAGATAAACCCCGAGATGTCTCTATTATATCTTCACTTATGAAAATTTCTTATGAGGATCCATATTAAAATATGAGATATTATATTGCATTTTATGACAATTGCAAAAGGTTGTGACAGTTTTATAATTTTATATGAATAAAATATATTATAATATAAGAGTTACCTTTCATGAAGACAATATAATGTTTCATTTTATGGCAATTACCAAGGGTTGTGGAAATAATATCATTTTATATGGATAAATATGTCACGATGGAAGAATTAAATGCCATATTATATCACTATCCATATGATCAACTAAATAAACTTTGATTATATGAAATATTTAATTATTTATTTATTATTTTGAGGAAAATCCAAGTAGATCCACTTGAAGGATCACATTCGGCCAGCCAAAGTAATCATAGCCTAACCCTGGTGACATCGAGGAGAAATGAACCCATGAATTCCTAATGGCGAGGTGCTTTAGCAATGGGACCTCGACCAATAGAGCTAACCCTTGGGGTTGTTGATATGAAAACATTTATTAATAAATGATATATAAATAATAATACTTAATGTAATTATAAGTCTTATGTTTTATCTAAATAAACTTGAATAAAATCAATAATGTCATTAGACATGAGCATGAATTTATAGAGGTGTTGTCGTACCACCACAATCCCTCCTTATTTTGTTTTTACAATTTTAGCTTAATGGATGTAACAACTCCCTCCCTCATAAAACCATGCTAAAATTTGAAAGGTATCCACATGATCATTGTTGGATAGTTGGCATTGTTTGGATGGCCAGTGGCCTAGTGAAGGCATCTGCAAGTGTTTTGGCATTGATGTCAACAAGTACATTGGGGAGATGTGTTGGGAAAATGGCATTGCCTAACTGTTGGCAGGAGTGTTGGCATTGATGTAAACCAGACTAGCTTGGATGTTTGTCACATTAGATGTTGGCAGTGATGGTCCAAGAGGAATCCCATGGTTGTTCATGGCTCAGAAGGATTCCTATGATAACTGCAAGCTTTAAGTAGAGAATCATCATAGCAGCAGGCTTAGTGGAAAAGCCATAAAATGATGATTATAGTGGTGATCTAGATTGAAGTCCATGGTAGCTGCAAGCTTCTTGTAGAAAATCATCACAGTAGAAGTCTTACTGAAGAAGCCATAAAATGATTATTACAGTGATGGACCAAATGGAAGTCCATGGTAGTTGCAGGGTTCATGCAAAGGATCACCTTGGTGGGTGTGATTCCAGTTGTCCGAAGAGTCAAGAAGCAGAATAATGTCAGAGAGATTAGATTCATATTAGAGGTAGTAGATGGGCTCAAAGACTACATCGAACCCTCTCCATTGGAAAGTTATCTGGAATAGCTTTCCAATGATATGTGGAAGTCCATAAATGGATTCTTAGTTCAAGATTTATGGCATGCTAAAGTTCAGGGATTTGAAGACTTAGGCAAGAAGGAATATCGTCAAATCGGATATCGACGATCCAAAATCTTGGAGGAACAGAGATATCGGTGATCACAACATCATAACTCCAAAGATATCGATGATCACATATCGAAGGTCAGATATATTGACTGTTGCATTATCGATGCATCACATTATCGACGGTCACAATGTCGGAGGTCCAATACATTGGAGCAGGCAACGTCGAAGCTTGGAGGAGATCGAAACATCGACAATCAGACGATCAAAACTTTTGAAAGTGCAATCCTTTAAAAAGTTGTGATATTCTTAAAATTTCTGATAGTGTTAAAAACCGTCGGGGAGCACCAATAAGGATTAACAAAGGATTTCATTGCAAAACTAAAGGTGGGCAAGCCATTTTTCTCTCTCCTCTAGCAGGACACATGGCAGAATATGATTGGCTCTGATAAGGACACATGGAAGCATGTGATTCGCTCCGATAAGGACACATGCCAGCATCTGATTGGCTTTAATAAGGTACAGTGGAAATTGATGTCAGCATGATGTGGCAGTACGACATGACACGTGGCAGGCAATTTTGGCATTTTGAGGGGGCCTAATGGGCCATAAGTGGGTGACATGTGTCACCTCTAAGGAGTTGCCACATGGCAATGATGACATCATATAGGAAGTCGGTGATTTGAGGATTGAGGATATCGAAACTTTATAACAGTTGGTAATTGAAAAAGTCTTGATAAGGGGGCTCCAATGTGTTGGCACTTGGTAGAGGAAACTAATAGAACCAAGGGCATAGAGCAAGGCTTAGCACCTAAGTGTTGTGGAGCATATTGGAGGTTGTAGATTTCAGAACTCTGCTTTAAATGAATTTTGGAGAAAGTTACGATATATGAAGCTTTTGATGTTGTTGATGCTTGGTTGTGGAGCCCAGAAAACCAAGGGCGTAGAGCAATAACACGAGGAGAAAGGCCCTCTGCATGATGCTAAAGGACTTAGCACCTAAGTGCTATACCGATGGTCATAAGCAGTGGTGCTATGGTGGAGATGCGATAAGGAGCTACGAATAAAGGGATAAAGGCCAATCGGATTATTGTAATATTGTAACATCTTCTTAATAGAGTTACGAGATGTTTGGGCTCTAATATTGCAGTATGGTGTAATAGCTCCAATATAGCAACATAGAGGAGTATTGAAGGTTGGATGAGTCGACAACTTAAGAGGAAATGAGCGCAGAGGAGTTGGTCACTAGAATAAATGGTGATTGTCATAGAACTATGAGACAAGGCAACAAGGACAACAATCCACAAAGAAGCCATGTTGAAGTACTGTGAAACCATGAATAAGCATGGAGAGCCTCAGTGATATTAGAGTTGCACACAGAGAGGACTGTGCCTGGTTGGTGTGAGTAGGTGGACTGAGAATTCATTCTCAGTATGGAGAAACAGTCAGGTGCCCATTCTCATGGTTAATGCAGTGGCAAAGACCAAGTCAGACGCGACAACAAAATGGTAGAGCTATGCTGAGGTACACTCACACAGTATGAATGCAGGAAAAAGTGGCAACATCGATTGGGGAGAAGCAGATGAAAAAAACCAGGACCTCAGATGAAAAATAGGGGGGAAGCAACATAGTGGCCATAAAGATAAGTGGAAAATCTCTAAGTGTGTGCATTGTTGTGTAAGGCTGAGTGAGAGATTGTTCTGCAATGAGAGGCTAAGAGTGCCTATGCAGAGGTAAGAGACCCCGAGAGCTGTGTTGTTGTGTTAAAGGTGAAAGTTGCATGTGCACTTTGTGTTAGAGGCAGAAGTTGCCTTGTGCTCTATGTTAAAGGCAGTAGTTGCATGTGCTGTGTGAGAAAGGTTGAAAGTGCTTGTGCTGCAAGAAAGGCTGAAGGTGTATGTGTAAAGAAAGAAGGTTGAGAGATGAGTGGTGTTGTGGAGAGAAAGAGGCCAAGATTTGAGGCTGTGTTGTGGAGAGAAAAAGGCTGAGAGTTGAGTGAATTTTGATGAAGAGAAGTGAACATAGTTGCATGGAATGTGATGAGTGACTATTATTGAGTAGATCAATGGGCTGCTGCAGAGTGTGTAGAGTGAGCAAAGTGAGCAGAGAACAAAGTTGATATCAGGCAGAGTGGCTACCAAATTACAGAGAACATACAGTTTCTATTTGAGTGTGGGTTGGTGCCTTCATACGGGAAGTCGATGCTTGCATCTCTAATGGGTGCTTGAGAAGGCTTAGGGGTTGGTGCCTCCTGCAAGTTGGCTTGCAAAAAATCCAAGGAGTTGCAAGTTGGTGCTTGCAACAAATCCATGAGGTCGGTGCCTCACATGGTGCTTTTGGTAAGCTAGACAAGTGCCTACAAAAAGAGGGAGTTGGTGCTTCTTGCTAGTCGGTGAAAGAAAACAATCACAGGGATTTGGTGCTCACAAAACAAATCAATGTAATAGAGTAGGTGCTCTTATTTTACATTAATAACAACAACAAGCTTGATGGTTTTTTCCCGAAAGGGTTTCCACGTAAAAACCTTGTGTCTCATGTGTATGATGATCATGGTGTGTATGCTTCTATGTTAATTTCATGTTGCTGCCATATTACATACTACTGCTGATTATATGGATGGGTATCAAGCATGAATAAGAATAATAAATAGGCATAAAAGTCTAAAATTAGCCTTAATATTGGTTCAACCCCCCTCCTAGTATTATCATTGTTTCCAACAATCATTGCCACTTATGTTGTCACTGTAACCACGAGTGCATGCATCAACTCACAACCTACAATTTGTCCGAATTAGAAGGTGGCATTTCTTGTATGCATTTTTTGAAACACTTATCATGCATCCTCAATACTTTATCACGTCCCTCACATATTGAGAAAATGGTTCCCCATAAAGGGACCTTGCTTGAATCCCACATGCTTTCCCAAATCAAAGTCTTTGAAAAGAAAACCAATGAAATCCCTTCCTCTTATTTGTTCTCATTCACATTTTGTGTGATTTTCTTTTGGTCAACAAGAAAATCCATATGTAAGCTATACAATGTAACTACAGGCTTGTAACCATTCATAACCATCAATATTTAGTATCAAACCCCTAGTGTCACACAACACTGCATGGTCTTTGCAAAATAAAATCTTGGTATATATTGTTATTACAAAATATTTGCAAAGAAAACCCCTTGAAATCCTTTCAACTACAAGCTTGTGACCATGTGTAGCTATGGAAACTAAGGATCAAAACCTCAATATCTTGTGCCATTACAAAGTCATAGTAAAGAAAAACTTCGTTAATAATTTCTATTATAAAGTATTTGCAAAGAAAACCCTTGAAATCCTTTTGATTGTGTGCTTGTGACAATGGGAAACCATAAACACTAAGTATCAAACCCTCACCTTTGAATGTTATTGCATATTCTTTACAAATCAAACCCTAGGTCATGAATGTCATTCAAATTGTTTCCAAATCAACCCTAAGATATTCCTCCTCAATCTTTAGTAATGGAAAATCCTTCCGAACATCTATAATAAAAGAGGGGATATGATGTTGCATTTGATGGAAAATGCAAAAGGTTGTGACAATTATATTGTTTATTGAAAATAAAACATACTGTAATTGAATAATTAGATCTCATAAAGAAAATACCATGTTGCATTTTATGGTAGCTGCCAAGGGTTGTGAGAGTGATATTATTTTATATGATAAATATGTCATAGTAGAAGAATGAAGTCTAACACTCTGGATGAATTGGTTGACTATAGGGGATGGGAAGGAACAAAGCCTTGGTTCATTATTTCACACTTAACTCAAGCTATTGGATATTTGTAGTAAATCCAAATTAGATTTTAGGATGATGTTAGATGTGCAAATGGATGTGCATTATATTAATGATCACATTCGTGGCTATGGGACATTGAAGACAAGTATTGAACATGGGACTTCAAAAGTATTTGTATTTAAAGTCAAAGAAGAGCTAGTAGGTGAGTATCTAATAAAAAAGGAAAATGCTCTACCCAATGCCAATGGTTTAGTTAATTTTGTAATAGTGCCACCTTTGACCTCGAAATGGAAAAACCCAAGACACTTAGTAGCTTACGTACTAATATATTCTAGCCAATGGAACCTGGAAGTATCCTTATGGAGGACATCATGAAGAGGGAAGAAGGCTTGTCTTCCAAATTAGACAAGGGACAAGGAAATGCAAATCCATAATGTAAGAAAAGGTGTAGTGAATCTTACCCTGATCAAGTGAAAACAGTTATGGGTAAGGGTATATATATGTTTACAGTGGTTGTGGGAAGATTTGTGAGTAAATTGGTTAATGATTAAACCTTAAGGGGTTGGATAGAAGGGTGTTGGATGTTGTTTCTTCATTAGATACTCACCTTTCATGCTATAGTGTGTAGATGGTTATTTCTCATTTTGAAAACCAAAGAAGATGTTTTACTAGTGACAAGTAAAGATTGGTAGTGAGGACGTTTGAGGCTATGTCTAAATCAATGCATTATGGGGTCCAATCCACAAAGAGAGCCATATTTTATATAGAAGGTGTGGATCATGTTACTTGTCAAATTTTCTAATGGGCATGATGATTGTTGTCCTATGTTTATCTTAAGTAGATAAATCCTATATGAACTTATTTAATCACATAAATGAATATTTATGAACATGTAACAATAATACATATGGTTGGAAAAATGAATAGCGGAAGCAATAAATGAACCACACATGCATAATTATTTCCCCTTTCAAATCAACTTATCATTCCAATGATCAAAGCTTACATGGCACCTCCACCACCTATTGTAACTTAGAAATTGTAGGGTAAGCAAAACACTACATAATAAAAAAGTATAACATGCTAAAATAAAAGTATGGCTCTACACAAGAAAGAAGTTTACAACCATTGTTGCATAATTGTACGATGTTAATATTGTATGGGTTCCCTCTTGCTATTTGCTACAGTGGGTCTATACTTTCTCCTCTCAAATGCACTCTCCTTCTTTTGGTCTACAACTCTCTAAGTGTTCCCATATGCATTGTAACTTCTCCCATATTGTCCTATTTATGTTTCAAGAGAGATAACTAATATTCTCGATCCTAGAAACTAATTTATCATATCTTAGCAAATCATCTCCTTAATCCTAGCAACCACCTTATATCACTAATGAGGTATATGGCTACGATTAGAAAAACTCTAACATTAATATTCTAAAATTATTCATTTAGATTTATAAGACTAGGAGAACATGGGAACTTTGACTTTCAATTTTATTTGTTTAAGTGAAATTACAATATGGTATTACCTCTGACTTTTACAAAATAGTAACTAAGAGTTGTCTCGAACTACTACTCACACATTCACACCTAAATTGTGCAAGAAGATCTTGCTCAAGCTATATTTATCAACAGTCCCTATTAGGAAGGAAAGAATCATCTACCAATCCAAGTCTATATTTGAATGCTTCAAACTTCCATTTTGATTAGGGTTTGGTCAGAATATTAGGTACTTGTTGATCGATGGAAATATATTGTAGATTCACGGCTCCTTTCTAAATCTTGTCTCGAATGAAGTGATATATAATCTCTATGTGCTTGGACCTATCATGAAACAATGTATTTTTAAAGAGTTTGATGCAACTATGATTATCACAGTAAATCATCCTGAGATCCAACTCTTAATCAAATAAACCTGCAATCAACTTGTGAAGCCAAATGCCCCACAACTTGATATATTAGTTGACATAGACTCTACCTACACTGAGCTAAGTTCCATGGAAGTTTACTTCGTATTGAACTAGGATATCACTGATGATCATAGTATAATGTAACACGTGAGGTGCTTTTCCTCTCTTTTGTGTTTCCTGGACAATTTAAGTCTATATACCCCTACAACTTCACTTCACCATCTCTAAGATATCTCAGTGTTGGGTATGTGTTAGATTCTTTGCCTAACTAGTCTCATAAATGGTTCATATATGTCTAGTACAATGGTTGGGGGGGGGGGGGGGGTCACAAGGGGCTGACTACCCCCCAAAAATATTGGGTGGTTGTTCACATCCATTTTTAGCAGTTTTCAACACATAATTTTCACTTTTAGTGGTTTTTGTCACACATGATGGTTCAACCCGAGGTTTTCTAATTCGAGTTAAGGAATTAAGGTTGTAATCTAATCTAGGCTAATAGATTAGGGCTTTTGGATGCCACAAGACCAAGTTGATTGGTGATAAACACTAGAAGTATGGCTCTAAAGAATTTGTCCGTTTTTTACAATTTAGTTTTCTAGGGAAAATCTTTGTTTAATATGTGATTGTTGTTATTTTACGTTCATGTTGATCAATAATCTGTGTATGCATTGCATTATTGTAGAAGGTCTAAAACTTACATTTGGTATGAGAGCAGTTACTGGATTTTGGGGGATGTTATTATGGCTAAGGGTAGTTATTGTGGGTATGTGATAAACCTTGGTGCAATGGGATCTCTATAATAGTGATTCTTATGCTATAAAGGAATGGTGAGTAGTTTGAAAATAGATATCAAGAAATTTAATGGATATATTTTTTTAATCTATGGAAGCTCAAAATGGAAGATATTTTGGTAGAAAAATATCAACAGGTCATTGTGGATCCGGGGAGTGCACCTACTTGAAAATCAATAGAAGATTGGAAAATTTTGTATTAAAATATAAAGAGCATAATCTAGTTGTGTCTCTTAAATTCAGTATTACTTAATGTTTTAGGAGAAGCTACAACTAGGGCATTATGGAATAAGTTAGGGGCTTTACGTCAATCTATGTCCCTAGTAAACAAACTTTTCCTATGGAAGAAGTTATACAATATTAGGATGAATGATGGTGATTCAGTGATGGAGCATTTGAATGCCTTCAATACTGTTGTTCCTTAAGAAACCAATTTCCTGGCTGTGGGGAATTTGTGCTTAAGACATTAATAAATATTATTTACTGTCACTTATTGTTTGTTGTGTTCTCAAATGAAGGACCTGGAAAAATTGGTCTTTAACTCTTAATACATGTACGACCAGAACATCTCAGAATGCCATTTGTTGCTAGATATAAATGATGAATGAAGGAAGTTTGAAGGAGAAGTTAAAGATAATATGCTGATCTATCACATAAACTACTATCTGTAACTTAGAGGAACTATGATAATGAGAACTGAATCATAGACAATATGCTCGTCTTTCAAAGAAACTATTATCTATAACTTAGAAGGGAAGTGAGGACTTCAAGTATAGGAGCGCTCTTTTAAGGAATTTTAACTTTATCTACATAAGCAAATAAAGACCTGCAACTTCATTACTATACTTGAAAAGAAGAAAACATAGCATGACACATGACATAGAAGTTTACAAAATTATATGCAACAACTCATGGAAACTTCTAATTCTTTCATTAATCAATGATGATATCAGGAATAAAGTGGTCTAGTCTCCGTGTTCTCCAAAATTTGAACAACCAACCCTTTCTCTGTAAATTTTACTCTTCTTATACATTATGAAACAGTTGCTGATCCCTGAAACTGTCAAACTACTAAAACTATTTCTCTAACTATCTGAATTAAAAACTATTACAAGATTTTATAGAGGGTAAAAGACACCTCAAAGAACATGAAATAACAGGAACATAACTGTATTTGGAAGAGGATGATAACTGCTGGCTTGTTCTGTTAATCGGCTCTTGAGTTTCTTCTATAGATGCTTTAATAATGCTTAATCCACTTAAACCATAATTAACTGCATTAAACTTTGACTTGTGCGAAGACTGGGGCTTGCACATATATCATGTGCGCTTATATTGGCCAAAACATAAAGAAAACATGCCCATCTGCCTTGTCTTCGGACTCGGCTTTAACATTGATTTTTCCCCTTTACCAAGCGAAATTAACGCAAAGCGGAATTGCAAAAGTATTAACTCTACTTCATAAGTCCATCGGATCCGCCTTTTCAACGCTCCATTGACTTCCCACCGCAAATCAGAATCGGCCCTTTTCAACGTTGCATTAATGTAATGTTGGACTTACACATAATTCCTTCATATTTGCACCTTTTTTTATTAATAATGAAAATATACCATAAATCATGCTTTTTTTGCTTCTAACGCGAGCTTTGCACAACTATCGAGGCATACCCTTCCACCAATATATCCCCACCGTAGATCTGCGCTTTTCAGATCAGATGGTCTATAAAGATTTCGGGTGGGAGATAAGCCCGGAGAATACCCGCCCGAAATGGGTGGTTTCCTCTCTCCACCAGACTGCTACGTGTTGAATGTTGAGTGGGATCGGGTGAGTTCCAATAAAAACCATTTACTGTTTCTGTTCCGCCTGAAAACCTGCCTTATAACTTGAAATCTGCCTTTTAATACGCTTTGCGGACCCACCGGGGCTTTTAATTATAATATATATATGCTTTGGGTCTGGCCTTTCTATTATAATGTTTATAATAGAAATACATATAAAGTTGCATAAACAAAGTATATATGAAGGGCATATGATATAACAGACCCGCAAGAATTATAAAAAGCAATGTGGAGTTTTTCGGGTCCGTCATCGTAATCGCAATCGGTGTTTTCAACTGGCGCTTGAACTCAAACCTTGCGATATTGCGGACCCACCAGAGTTATTAAACACATTATATATCATTTCGGGTTTGGCCCACCCATATCGCAATCGGCATAGCCACACACACACACACACACACACACATATATATATGTAGATTATATGTCTAATATATATATATATATTATATATATATATATATAATTATATGATATAGATATATAATATATATATATATATATATATAAAATATATAGTTAATATATATATGATATATATATATATATATTATAATAGTATTATATATATATAGATATATATATATATAATATATAATATATATTAAGAGTTATGCGATATCGCGGACCTATCGAGATTATAAATCATAATATATATATATATTTCGGGTCTGGCCCGCGATTGCAAATTGCAATCGATGATGTCCAATGTTCATAGTTTTGTGGTGCAGCGAACCCGACGCACTTTATAAAGCATAGTATATATATTTTAGGTCTGGGCCTTTAACTTTAACACTTGTTTCCTTATTTGTTTCTCGTTTCGAAATGTACTTATATATATACATATCGGTTCCAGCTCCATATAACCCTTTATATCTGATTATTTTACATTTCTTCCTTTAGCAATGCCGATATATAATAAACACAATATTTCATTTCTTTTAGACTTTCAGGAAGGGTAAAGAATATAAAGGAATTTTATTGAGTTTGAAATCCTAAGAGTGATATAACTGATAAATAAACCTTAAGCATAATATAAGCTACAACAATTACTATGGTAGGTCAACTAATATCTATTGATATTAAGATTTTTGATGAAGATAAGTGTATCAATTTATTATGCTCTTTACTAGACTTATGGGAAAGTTTAATTTTAACCATAGGTAGTAACGTAACGACTTTGAGTTTTGATGATGCCATCTCATCCCTATTGACAGAGGAGATGAGGTGGAAAGACATGCAAAGTTAGAGTACTTATGTCTTATATATAGGAAGACATTCATTGTATAGAAATAAGATAAGTTTTCGAGTGGGAGACCTAAACCTAGAGATATAACTAAATATCTAGGAAAAATTGTAAAGAGCTTATAGAAATGTGGAAAAGAAGGGCATTTTTGAGAAGAATTGTAAATCCAAAGGTGTAGACAGAGGGAAGGGAGTTGATGATGTTCCCTCTAAAGAAGAGAAGACCTCAGAGAAAGGAGGGGATGTGTGCTTGACTTCTTCAAGCGCACATGCAGATCATGACATATGGTTGATTGAGTTGGGTGCCTAGATTCATATGAATCCTATTACAGGTCATTTTTTTGCATTCAAACAAATGACCATGAACTCGGATTTATCATCATCCATTTCCACTTTGCAATCATCCCTACAAAGCCAAAGGAATTCCCTTTCTGGAAGTTACAAGAATCTTGGATTAGACTGGCTAAAAACCATAATTTTGTGGGTCATCGCACTTGCCTTTAAGACATACTGTACTAACATAGGTTGCGCACATAGAAACTATGCTAGCTAGCGCAGGTTGCTTTCCCAAAAAGTGCAATGATAGTTGGAAATGAGTATAAAAAAAAAATCTAAGTTTCTCTCTCTAGAAGCTTCATAAGTGGTTTTAACCATTTGCTGTTGGATTAGATCTCTAACTCCTAATATTGAGGTCTTATCTCTTATCTCCTAGAACTTACCTCCCCCTTATATGGATCTAAGCCCTAAAATGGTAAATCCAAAACCACCATATTTACCCTATAAATTCATTGCATTCCATAGAGTCTAGGTTGGCTTTTGTAGATTTTGAATTATGCCCTTATGTTGCTCATTTGTATCTAGAGGTCCATAATCCATCCATGTGATTTAGGTGTGATTGAAGGCTTATTATTGTGGCAAAGGAAGGACAAGATAGCTAGGAGAGGTTCACAAGGGCAAGGCCTACAAGGGTTGTAGTATTTTCCTGCTTTATTAATACAAAAATTCATTGTTTCTCATATACTTATGTCTTATTTATGCATATGTAGAACATGAATCCTTGGCTTCTTGTATAGAGTTGTTTGTATATGTTATTTGTATGTTTTGGTTCTCTTGCTTGTTTTGGATGATTTGCAGGTTCCACTTATAGAAATTGGAGTTGGAGCTGAAGCTAACAAGCTAGGAGAAGGAGGAAGCTTCCATCGGATTCCAAGTAGTTAGTCCTTACATATTTCGAACATCTCTAAGGAAATCATTGCAATTTTGTCTTGGTTGTTTCTAGATTAATCCACTAGGTTTAGGGAGATTACTTATGTTCGTAGAAGGAATTACCCACAAAACACTCCCTACAGGGAGTGGCTTTGTGGATATGAAAGGTTTGATGGAGGCGACATTTCCTTGGATTTAATCTAACAACTAGGATCATAGGTTGGGGAAAATTCAAATTCACACTCAAGGATGCAAGGGTTATAATAATCGGTGTTCTACACATTCCAAAGTTGCCTAAAAACTTGATGTCTAGAAACACGATGAGTGATGCAAGTGTAACTATTATGTTTGAAAAGGAAACCTACAGGATGGTTTGAGAAGCAATGATATTTCTAAGGGGAGTTCATAATAGAAATTTGTATGAGTTGTTAGGAAGTAGTGTTAGTGATGGGTGTAACAATTCCATTTTTCCTTAGGGTAGATATGAAGAAGTCAAAATCCCCATTGTCAGTAGAGAAAGGAAGATGTTGTGGCATCAAACACCAGGGCATATCGAAGAGAAAGGCTTTGAAGTACTACAGTAAAGGTATGTCTAATTACATTGTAGGTCTTAATTCATGTGAACATAGTATTCATGGTAAATATAATTAGGTAAGATTTTGAGCAAGTGTTGCAAAGGTTATGAGAGTTTTAGAGTTGGTACATGATGAAATGTTTGGGCCTGTTTCTATTCCATCAATAGGAAAATCTGCATATTATGTGTCATCCATAGATGACTTCTTCAGAAACACATGTATTTATTTCCTCCAAAAGAAATTTGATGTCTTTGGAAATTTTAAAGAATTCAAGGCTCTTATGTAGAACCAAACAAAGAAGAAAATCAAGGTGTTGAGAACAGATCATGGTGGGGAATTATGTGGGAATAAGTTTGAGAAATTTTGTAAGCAGTATTATATAAAAATGTATAAGACTACACCACACATACCTCAATATAATGGGATTGTTGAAATCATGAACATGACATTGATGAAAAAGGCAAGGAGCACACTTAGTGGTGCCAGGTTAGGACATTAATTATAAGTAGATGCAATGGGTATTATGTGTTAGTTGGTAAGCTGATCACCCTCATCATCATTGGTTGATAAGACTCCACACAAGGTATGGGTTGGTAAGAAAGCTTCTATTAAGCATCTCAGGTTTTTGGTTGTGATGGTTATGTACACACTCCAAAGGAAAATATGAGTAAGCTAGACAACACAGTTGAAAAGTGCATTTTATTGGTTATAAAGATGGTTTAAAAGGTTATAAGCTTTGGAATCCATAAACTAGGAAGGTTGCTTATAGTGGAGATGTTGTCTTTATAGAGGTCAAAGATGAAGTCCATCAAGGGAAACATAAGCAAAGGTAGTGGAGTTTGAGCTGCGGGATGAAGAATATAACATAACATAGCAACATGATTTAGAAGAAGAAAAACCACATACTCATGCATTGAGGAGATTAGTTTGGGAAAGAAGGGAACCATAAAGGTATACTCCACCTGGTTTGAATTCAAGTTTTTCTTTGTCTATTACTCATGATGATCCTAGAATTGTTAGGGAGGTAATGAATTTAGAGGATGGTAAACTCTATAAAAAGGCCATGGACGAGGAAATGGTATCCTTAGACAAGAATGAGGCTTGGCATCTAGTTTGTTGCTAGCAGGAGGAAATCTAATTGGTAGTAAATGTGTGTTTAAGAAGAAGTTGAATGTTGAAGGTATCGTGGAGAGATACTAAGCTCAATTAAAAGAAAAAGGTTATTACCAAGTAGAGGGATTCGATTTTGGTGAAATTTGTTCTCTTGTTGCTAAGTTAATTTCTACTAGAATTCTTTTATCTATTGACGCTGCTTTTTATCTTGAAATAGAACAAATGGATGTGAAGACAACATTCGACATGGGGATTTGGAAGAAGAAACCTACATGAAAAAACCAAAAAGTTTTACAATGAAACAAATGAAAGAGTTGGTTTTCAATTGAAAAATTTGTTCGATGCATTAAAGCAATCTCCAAGGATGTGGTATCAAAAATTTGATACTTATTTATTGGGACTTGGTTTCACAAATATCAAAGTTGATCATTATATGTATTTCAAATTTGTAGGTGATCATTTATTTATGTGGTATTTCATGTGAATGATATGTTGTTGACTGGAAACAACATGTAAATCAACAAGGAAGTGAAAACTTAGTTGTCCTCTAAATTTAACACGAAATATCTTGGTGCTACAAATTTTATTTTGCACATCAAAATTAAAAGAGATCAAGCAAACAAGAAACTCTAGTTGGATTAGAGGAAGTATGTTGAGACAATATTACAAAGGTTTAATATGCAGGAATGTAGATCGATCATGGTCCCTATTCCTATAGGTGTAAATCTATCTATGGACCAGTGTCCCAAGACACAAAAAAAGGAAAAAGACATGTTTCGTGTTCCATGTGCTAGTGTTGTTGGAAATTTAAAGCATGCAATGGTCTATACTAGGTTGTACATTGCACATCTAGTGAGAGTTTTGAACACGTACATATTTAAATGAGGGGCATTTGATGGTTGTAAAGAGAGTTTTCAAGTATTTGCATGGTACTACATATTATGGAAATTTCTACCAAGGAAGACTTGGAGAAGCCATAGTGTTGGAGTTATATGGCTCTATTGACACGGGCTAGGCTATAGATCTAGCTCTTAGAGAATCTACGAGTGGTTATGTGTTTAACCTATTTGGAAGAATAATCAATTGGATGAGCAAGATACATTTTGTAGTGGCACTCTTAATTATTTAAGTTGAATATGTGCTAGCCACTCATGCAAGTAAGGAAGTTGTATGGTTACGAAGATTGTGTCCAGGTATTGGGTTTGTACAGGTGTTGTACTATGTAACAACCCTCCCATTTATACGGACTAATAGTTAATATTTGACTTATAAATGGGGACCCTTTTAAATTTTTAGCCTTTGAAAATAAATTCTAACTCTACAAATTGCCTTAAACCTTTAGAATACAACCCATACTTATAACTTTTATCGCAAACCGCATTTCACAATTTCCCATGTGACAATTATAAATATCCTAAAGAAAATCCCGAAATGCGATATGTGATAAAGCCCCCGCTGCGATTTTCCGATCACAACACTTTAAGAACACACGGTCGCACTTCGCAAGTCGCAAATTAATAAAGCATGCCATTGTGTCACCCCTTAAAAAATTGCGAAATGCGATTTTCGCAATCACATTTTGCACTATCTTCGAGCGACGCTATATTGCAACGTTTAAAAGTCGTGATGCAACAAATAAGGCGTGAAGCGTGGGAAGTTACTAAGTTTTAATGAAATATTAAGTGGTTTGATAGAGTAATTAATGTTTAGCATCTTGAGGAGAGGAATTGATGTTTTCAAGTTATGGCTAGTTAACGCAGAAAATCGCATTCAAAATCTTCCCATGATTCAAAGTCATTTCAAAGAGCTCTCAACCTTAATTGCCCTCTATTGTGTGTGCCGATATATCTCTCTTTCGTTTCAGGCAAGCTTCAAAAGAGATGTCATTATGGAAGGTAATGCAAAAGTAGAAGCAACAAAGCATTTCAGACTCTGTGGTTTCAGAAATGTCGCCCATATTGGCTGATACAGTTTGCAGTTCCGATGGAGGAGCAACGACATGGGAAGTCATCTACAACAGAATTGAAGATTAGCGGCCTAAAGTTACTGTCACCAAGGCAACAACATACTCAATAAAAACCTGAGGAGTTCAATTCAAAGATGTTGCTTGCTCTTTTCTTCACAGAATAGGAGCAAGAGCCAAGATACTCCCACACACATATATTATTAGATGGGTGGTGGAAAATCTCAGTATTGAAGACAGACAATTCAAGAACTCCAAGATGGAGTTGATGGGATCATTCAAAGCTGAAGATTTGAAACAAATGTATCATCTTCCTGACCCTGAGGATATATATGACAAATCATTCATGGCCAAGTTTGCAAAGCAGAATGAAGAACCCTTCAAGGTGATTCAAGACTGGAGAGTCCTAGAGAACAAGTTCAAATATGATAAGATGGGTATGTACCCCATAACATCTTTAGCAAATCCCCATAACTATGCAACTTCTATGTTATGTAGATTATATGGATTTCCTAATAATACCAAGTTCTCTATTGAATGGGTCCCTTTAATCGATGCTTGTGTCAATTCCCATATAATGAATTGGGCCACTATCCTATCTGATAACCTAGCTATTTTTATTTTCCAATATCGTCAAAATAGATCCACCTCCACAGAGAACCTTCCTCCATTTTATTTGAGTGCCTATGTCATGGATGCCATCTGTTTCTGTACTAAGTTTCCAATCATGGGTTGGAAATGGACTTTGCAAGACCCCTACCCCATCCATTTAAGTCACAAACAGTTGTGGGAATCCCATTTTATACCCCATTTTTATAAGATATGCCACAGTGTTATTTTACCATTACATCTACTGATTTTTGATAACAAAGCCCCCAAATTTTCTAAGGAAACTGCTACATATCTTCTAGTAGTAGGCAAGTATTTTGTTGAACAATGGTTCACATATATCAGAGCTTATGGCAGTACAACAAACCTGCATGTACTCCCTTTGTATGTCTCTGAAAAACTATTAGCTAGAGAAATAGCTCACCTAACTGCTGGGAAGGGCTTGACCAAGACCTTGAAAGATATCAAAAAATCATTATTGCCACCCTTTCCTATCCGTTGTGGTTCTTTTTCATTGACAAACTTCTACCATGCAAACAAAAAATTACTAAACTTAGAGAGCCTTAGGCTCCATACTCTGCCAAAAAGGCAATTTGACCCAGAAAAAGGTAGCACAAAATGTTGCTACAACACTAAAGGTCAAACCTTATGTCCATGAATCTCATGAATTCGAAGATCTTTTACAATCAACTGAATCATTCGAACAAGCATTTGATTGGGTGAAGACGAATTTGAATCCTGATGACTTTGAAAGGTTTTAGGAATTTAGAAATCAGAGGCTCGAAACAGTCTCATTGCATTTGTTAAGAGATGATGCAAACCTACGCCCAGTGTAACTATTAACAACGAAGGACCAAATTCTCGTATAGAATCTCAGGTGAATACAACCCATGATACAGGGAAGACACGAGAAACATAGACTACAACAGAATCCAATAGAAGGTCACCTAAAAAACTGGTCATAAATGACCTAACTAAGGATACGAGTCCCGAAGGCAAAAGTGTCAATTTGGAGCAGGAATGGGACCTGTTTAATAAAAATCTCCAAGATACTCCCAAGACAACAAATGTCCTAGAAACCACAAAAAATCATACTCCACAACAAACTCAATTTTTTTAGAGTTGGATCCAATGAATGAGCAGAATACATAAATCATTCCTACATTTCCGACATCTGAAATAATTCTAAAGGTCATAGAAATACCTCCTTTAGATGTATTCTACATCCCACTCCATTAGGTTGTAGTAAGAAGACAGAGGAAAAGAAGGAGAGAAGAAAAACCTGAATCCCACTTGGAAATGAACCAATGGATATAGTCTGGAGGGATATCCCTTCAAATCCAGCTGAAAATTTAACCAGATTGTCGCAGATTACAGGGGTGTATGCTACTGCCACTATGGATAAAGCCATAGAGGTATCTATTTTTTTAAGGGAAAGGGAAGACAGGATAGCGCAACTCGAGCAATCACTGGAAATCGAGAAAGCAAATGTGAACAAGCAAGTCGTTGAACAAATAGTCCATTTGCAGCAGAGTATGGAAGTATTAAAGATAAGCCACAAAGTAAACATCTCTGCAAAGAACATGCAAATCCAAGAGTTGCAAGAGACCATGGAAAAATATGAAGATGTCCCCATTGTTGATGAATTCATCAAAGAGGGATTGGAGCTAAACTCCATTCTGTCAAAACAACAAGAACTATTCTGCCAGAGAATGTCCCATATCACCCCTTATCTGATTACCAGTGACCAATTAACAGATAAGGCAATTGATTAGAGAACCGAGTTTAATGGTTTAAATACTAAGATCTCTGACTTCATTGAATGGAAAGAATATGAAGAAGGAAGAAGTGCTAATCTGCCATAAATATAAGAAACACATAAAGACATATTATTCACAAATTGGGATGCGCGGATCAAGCAGGTAGAATTGGCAGTAGCAAGAGAAGCAGGGGCGGAAAAAAATATAATAAAAGCAGTCAATCACACTTTGCACACCACCAATTTGATAAAAGAAGGTAACCCAAAGTCACTGCCAGATTTGAATGACTTGGATAAAAACTAGAAGGCAAAGGTGAAAATCCAAAGGGAGGCGATCACAAAATTATCAAAGACTGTCTGGGAGGCATATTGGAAATTCCTTATCAAACCTTACAGTCAAATTATGACATTGAATTGTTCACTAAATTCAACACAAAGGATGTTGCCACCTCTTACAGATACCATCTTCACAGGACAGGTCAGAACGAAATTCAGGGCACCTCCTCAAGTGAAACCAATGGCTGATATTTGTCACCTAAAGGAAAAGCTGACAGACAACAAGACATCTTTATAACCTCTGGTCATCAAATCACTTTTATTTTTAGAGTTAGTTGCTAGTTAAGAGGAAGGTTGTTTGAAACCTCCTCAGGTATTTTGTATAATCTATTTTTGAACTTTAGTTAGATAATATTTATACCCTTCTCATGCATTTAGAGAAGGGTCCAGAATTTTATAAAAAACATTTGCAAAGAATGCATTTCTATGAGTTTGTGAATGCCTTGATGAAATTATGGAACATGGTCATTACTTTTGAACATCAAACTACTTTCCTTTGTTGAAGCACTATTGTATGCTTGGAGGATAATTTGATTTGAAGAAAAGAGCTGATCTATGTCACTAGTCAAATGAACAAAACCTCACACATATGGTACTTTTATCTTGTATGATTAGTTATGTTTTGTTAAATTAGTGATAAAATTTCGTTTTCATGAATTATATATGGAGCATGTCCTTTGTGTTATGTGTTAATTGCACTACTGTATGATTCCTAGCTGAAAGTATTTATTTTCATATATGATCATTAGATATATGCGAAATAGTTTATACATTTCTTTGACTAACTATTTAGTAAAAGAAATTATTAATACGTGAATGATATTTATTATCACATACTAAACATATATCTCTTTAGATGCATATCACACAAAATACCCCATGTTTATATTAGATTAAGTTAACTAGAGATTTGCATGTTAGAATAGGTCATTTAGTTATCATTATTCTTATTGCAATCGCTTGGAAAACACCCATTCTCATTTTCAAACCCATTCTGGGAAACTGGTCCCATCATCCCCAGTCGGAGCCACCACATCAAACGGAAAATGAGTTGTCTTCAAGGTCCGGACCGGATGGTTATCCCCCATGTTGGAGCAACAGAATTTTGAGGCTTCAACATTTTGGCGCTAGAAGGAATGCCATCTGACTATGAATGGCATATAAATCTAAAGATCAATTGAAAAATGTTCATAAGAGTCAAAACCTCTCCACAACTTCTACTTCTTCTAGATCTCGTTCAAAATCCAGATAAAAAATCTGAAGTTGTCGAAACATCTCCCTCGTCTCCTGAAGTATCAAGACAACCACCTTCTTTAGATTACACTCCCAAGTCTCCCAAATTTCACTCCTTAATACAAAAATTGGAACAGATATCCATTTATGCCAAGAAACTTGAAAAGACCGAAGCTTCTGAAGAGAGTGTCACTTCCTTATTACGAGATAATGGTGTATTAACTGGATTACAAAGTGAAAAGCTTGGTGTAACCCCTTTTGAGTTTCCCATTCATTCACAATGTAAGAAATTATCCACATCAAAATATGAATCAGATACCAACAAGATCACATCACCTTTCCATCCATTTACTTCCCCATTCACTTCTACTCAATCCACCTCTTCTCAACAATTCATTTTTTTGACTTAGACAATTAGTGTTGCTACCAGTAGTACTAGTCTAGTAGTAAGTTCTTCACCATCACCATTTACTTCTTGATCTGCTTCCTCATCTTCGCAACCTTCAACACAAGTTATGGCCAATCAACCTGCTTAACCTTGGGAAAACTCTGGTGTTGTACTGGTTGCTAATCCAAATGCTCTCCCAGCAAACCGAAAAAAAAAAAAAAAATGGTTACCTAAGTATAATCCCGATGATGGTCTTCCTGCTAAAGAACATATAAATAAATTTATCTTAGCCATGAATCTTAATGGAGTTGGACATGAAGATGTTGTTATCAGATTGTTTCCTTATACTTTCCAGGGATCTGTAGGATCCTGGTATTTTTCCCTTCCAGCAGGCTCAATAATAAATTGGGACACTTTTGAAGAAATATTTCTCGCAAAATTTGGCGATGATAGAACCGTGGCATCTTTAATCAATGATCTTTCCAATCTAAAAGCAAGTTTAGACGAAAGAATCAAAGAATTAAAATCTAGGTTTAACAAGTTGCTAAACAAAATCCCAGCTGCCTCTAGACCTATAGTAGATGTGCAAATTGAATGGTACATATCCTCCCTTCCCTCTAATATCACAACTTTTATAGGTAGAGCCAATAAGGTTACCCTCGTAGAAAACATGAAAGAAGCGCTGTCTATAGAAAGAAGAATTATTGCCTTTGAAAAGAGATCACAGATTGAAGAAAGGAAATCAAAGAAAGTGACATTCAAGGAAGATTCAAAAAAGAAAGCTCCAAAGGATCCTTTCGACCTTGAAGGCCTTCAAAAGGTGTTAAAGACCATGTCAAAGGAAATGGTCGAAATCAAGAAACAAGTTGCAGAATCATCCACTCCTAAGAAAGATTTTCGCCCATTCAAGAGAAATCCTTCTTCTACGTCCCAACCACCAAATACTATTGCAAATGCTAAATCCTATCAAGAACCGGAAGAAGACTCAACAACTGAAGAAGAAGCAGAAACTAAAGAAGAAGTTGAGTTAAATGGAATGTGGGACTTCATTCTTGCAACTGAAGAGGAAGCACAAGCTATGCCAGTAACTACAAGAAGTAAAAACTCTATTGATACATCTACAACAAATTAGAAACAAAAAGCTTCTACTCCTGTAAAGGAGAAGACAGTAAGTAAGAAATCTAAGACTACTCAAACTGATTCTATTCCATTAGATCCTCCAACTGCTTCCAAAACTTTAGTAATCCCGGATACAGTGGAATATAATATAGTCGCAGATATGAAAAGGACAAGAGAAAATATTTCATTGCATGATTGAATAAACTCAAACAACAACAAAAAATCTTACTTAGAGAATTAAAAGCAGTTCCTGTTGCTCCTTTACCTTCCGCTGTAGTTACCCAAGCTGCTAAGGATATGGGAAAACTTCCGTCTTCTTCAAGCAAAGTAAATCCCACAAAATTAGTTTTGATAGGTGATAGATCTATTTCTCATACTCCTCCATTTCATCTTACTTATGAGATTTTCAACAAAAACGTTCATAATTGCCTTGTTGATTCAGGAGCCTCTTCAAACATCATGCCAAGAACTGTGTGCACCAAATTAAATATTACAACTCAAAAATTTGTTGTACACATAGTTCAATTGGATAGGACAAAAGTAGAGGTACTTGGAGAAATGATATCAGTTTCAATCATGCTTTCCTCTAATCCAAAAGTTTCACAGATAATCAATATTCTAGTAGTTGATATCCCTAAATTTTATGGTTTAATTGGGATTGGTTTGAAAAGTTACACGAATACTTTGCAACTGATTGGTCTCATATGTGGTTACCATACAATGGTAAGCCTAACCAAATCAGAGTAGACCATGAGAAATTCATGAAGTACACAGCCACTGATCTCAAGGGAAGCAATGAACCTGTAGCTTTCACCAATAATATCATTGGAAATTACTCAACTGAGTCATTCTTGGGATCCTTTAATGCACAAAGATCTCCCTTTCCGGATAATGCTATATTATCTCAGATAGAAATTTTTTGCAAACAGATGCTTCCAAGTGTATAGATGTAGTTGATAAAATTGTAGATAATTCATTATTCTGGACTCTTTATTTTGATGGTTCCAAGTCTGAAGATGGTGCAGGTGCTGCATGTATCTTAATCATCCCATAAGGAGAGAAAAACATTTTAGCCTGCAGGCTTGAATTTCAATTCACTAACAATGCTGCAAAATATGAAGCATTGATTCAAGCACTGTACAAAGCCATTGGCCTTGATGTCAAGTATTTGCAAGTATATGGAGACTCTGAAATAGTCATTAAACAGGTAAGAAACACAATCCATTGTGTGTCTGGGCATCTCAGACCTTATCAATCCCTAGCCCAGAATCTTACTTCTCACTTCACTGCTTTTAACATTTCTTCAGTCCCTAGATTACAAAATGCAAGTGCTTACTTACTTGCCAATGTAGCATCTAGCTTATACCTTCAGAGGAATTTAGTCCAGATAGATTTTCTATAGAGTTAATTTTTAGACGATCCATCCCTGATAATGTAACAAATTGGAGAGTGTTTAATAATGATACTGATATAATCGATTTCCTTACATCAGAAGGATCTTATGAGGAACAAATCATCGATGAACATGAACATGACTTGAAAATCAACCATAAACAAGATCAAAACCCAATTCCAATGTCTGTAGTCAAAATGGAAGATCTCTGTGATTTGAAAGATAGATTTAAAAATATTACCAACTCCAAGACTCAGAGTTCTACTTTGAGATTTGAAGTGGTAAACCTAGGCACAACTGAAAAACCTCAAAACATCAACCTAGGTCTTGGTTTATCATTTGAAGAAAGGATATCATTCATCAAGTTGTTGAAAACATATAAAGGTGTCTTTGCCTAGGATTATTCATATCTCAAGACCTATGATACCTTTGTAATTCAACATACTATATCGATGACCTCTAATGAGAAACCAGTTCAACAAAAGCTTAGAAAGATTCATCCAAACCTTGAAAGCCAAATTAATCTGAATTGAACAAACTTCTAAAAGCAAAGATAATATTTCCTATTAGACACTCAAAATTGGTATCAAATATGGTTCCTGTTAGGAAAAAGAATGGAGATATTAGGATTTGTATTGATTTTAGGAACTTAAACAAAGCTTGTCAAAAGGATAACTTTCCTTTGCCTACCATGGAGCAAATATTGCAATCAGTTGCAGTTTCTGAGTTAATGTCTTTTCTAGATGGATTTTCAGGATACAATCAGATTCTTGTACATCCAGATGACAGATTGAAGACAACGTTTAGGACCAAGTGGGGGACATATGCTAATCAGAAGACGCCTTTTGGACTCATCAATGTAGGCGCTACATTTCAACTTGCCATGGATATTGCTTTTAAAGGTATGATTAATAAATCAGTTGTTATTTACCTAGACGACATCATAATCTACTCTAGAAACAGAAACAATCATTTGAATGACCTAAAGCATATTTTTGAAAGATGCAAGAAATATGGCATTTCTTTAAATCACAAAAAGTCATACTTTGCTTTAGCAGAAGGAAATCTTATCGAATTCATAGTGTCTAAGAGAGGAATTTATATTGATCCTGGTTGAATCCAAGAAATTGAAAATATTCCTCACCCACATAATAAAAAAACCATGCAATCATTCCTAGGCTAGATTAATTTTGTAAAAAGATTTGTTCCATATTTTTCACACATTGTTCTACCTCTTCAATCGATGATAAGAAAGAATGCAATCTTCAAATGGGGTAAAGATGAAAGATAGTCATTTGAGTTAATCAAAAAATCCATTATCAATGCTCCTTCTTTAACAACTCCAAACTTTCTTAAACTTTTGTATTGTACACATTTTCATCTGATACATCATATGCAGTAGTTTTAACATAGCTGAATGATCAAAACATCGAGGCACCTATCTCTTTTTTTAGTTCCAATTGACAGGGTGCCGAGCTAAACTACTCAGTTGTTGAGAAACAAGCTTTTGCTGTCTTTAAAACCTTGAAACATTTCAGACCTTTTCTCCTCAAAACTCATACAAAAATAGTAGTACCTTACCCTGCAGTAAGGCAATTGTTGATTCAAAGAGAGGTGTGGGAGAAAAGAGCCAATTGGGCCACTGCACTTCAAGAGTACGATGTAGAAATTCGACCAGCTAAAATTGTTAGGGGCCAAGGTTTTTGCAAGATGCTAACTGGAGCTTTCCACTTATCAATAGAAGAAGACCAAGGTAATGAAGTACAAATATTAGAGGTAAGCCTCAATAATGCACAATCACAGTATGCCGATTCGAAGTTTTATTGAAAGAATGGATATGCTCATATGCATCTCAATTACAAAACGAAGAGTGCTTTAAGGTTGAAATCAAATCAGTATGAATTAATTGATGATGTATTATATAGAAAAAATTATGATTCAGTATTATTAAGATGCTTAGAAAAACCTAAAGCTGAAAAGGTTATGTAGGAGTTACATGATGGACCAGCTAGAGGTCATTTAAGAGGAAAAACCACATCTCACAAAATCCTGTATGCAGGTTATTATTGGCCGACACTATTTAAGGATGCACATGACTATGCAAGAAACTGCAAAACTTGTCAAACTGCAACTGAAAGAGAAAAGAAACCAGCATTCTCTTTACAACCAACGAATATCCAACAACCATTTGAACAATGGGGATTAGATATAATAGGTGAGATTGTTCCTAACTCTTCCAAGCAACACAAGTACATCCTCACAGCTACTGATTTTTCCCAAAATGGGTAGAAGCTATCCCACTAAAGGTAGCTAATACAGAAAGTATTACAAACTTTATTGCTGATTATTTCCCAAAATGGGTAGAAGCTATCTCACTAAAGGTAGCTAATACAGAAAGTATTACAAAATTTATTGATTAGTACATAATCACCAGGTTTGGCTTACCCACGGCTTTAATGTTTGATAATGCATCTTATTTTTTTGGAAATACTATGGTAGAATTTGCCTTAAAAAGAGGTTTCAAATTGAAGTATTCAGCCAAGTATTATCCACAAGATAATGGATTAGCTGAATCAACAAACAAAAACCTCATTAGAATCATCAAACGGACTATAGACCAAAATCATAGGAATTGGCACAAAGCATTGACATTTTCTCTTTGGGAAGATATAATACCATAGAAGGCCTCAATCGGTTCTTCTCCTTTTGCTTTAGTTTATGGAAAAGAAGTAGTTCTCCCCACAAACATAAAAATCCCCTCTCTCGCCGTGATGCAATTTATTAATGAAAATCCTTCCTCTTCTCTTCAAGCAAGACAATTTCAAATCCTTAAGCTTGAAGAAGAAAGATAAAAAGCTAAGGCTGCCCATTCCCATCATCATCAATTAGTCAAAGCCTCTTTTGATGCAACCTCTATCAGTCATAAAACCTTTGAAGTATTATTGTTTTGAGGCTTCTGCGATTAGTCTTATGTGTAGTGTTTTCTTCTTTCAGGATTATCGCATCCATGATTATTTAAATCGACGTTTCGAGCCATCCACTGTGGCTCATCATCAAGATAGATCACCTTTGAAGTAGGTGATCTAGTTTTGAAATTGGACAAAGCACATGAGAAAAAGGGCAAACACACCAAATTCCAAAGACTGTGGCTTGGACCATTCCAAATAATTGAGAAAATTGGTCCATCAACATTTCTTTTACAAGACTTGTCAGGTAAAATTGATTCCTTTCATGTTAATGGGAAAATTTTGAAAAAATACTTTTCCTAGAAGACAGTCTCTTCTAATTTTGTATCATATTGTGTTTAGAATTCTTAGGAAAATAAAGGTTAAGTAGTATTTACTTTTGGCTTCTCAAAATAAAGTCCTTGATAATATTTTTATTTTTCGCTTCTATAAATAGGAATAGTTAAAGAAATAATTACAACATTTGAGTGTCAAAGTGAACCTTATTTCTTTGGAAAAACTTGACCTTGCTAAAAACACTTATTCTATGAACAAGCTCTTATCTTTATAAAGCATAAATGTTTTGTTATCAGTCAAGAAAAGAGTCTTTAACCTAGTAAGGACTTTCTACAGATGAGTATCTCAAAACTCTATTATTATCATCCAAAACTCTTAAAAAGGGCCAATGATTCACCCCATGATATATCTAATATATATATATAATATATATATATTAATATATATATATATTATATATAATTTGGTTGCAGAGTGTAATTCTAAAATATGCAAAACTTAAAAAATAATAAGTCTCATTACGAGCTTGTTTACCATCATCATAGGGGAATAATTAAACTGATATTACCAAAACTGCACATCAAAATAGGGTAATAGCTAATGATCTAATCAATCAAAGGACAAGGGGTCTCATCAAGAGCTAGCTTCAATTTAGTTACAACTAGTGAATGGCATTGTCAATATTGGGTTACCAAGACTAAACAATGTCTTTTAAGAAACTTGAAAAGAAAATTACATGAAAGGCAAAAACAAGGTCTAAATGAGAAAGAAAGAAAATGAATATCATTTTGAATTCTGAAAATTGCTTTGGATGGGACAATGAATTATTGTTGGTTAAAATATAACCCTGTCTAGACTATGTGTTTCTGGGAAAACTAGTGCCTTTTCGATCGACTAGTCCTCTAGGATTGGCAGCTATCCTAGAAACAAACAATTCAAAGCAATTTGTGATTTCCTCTATGTGTGATAGATAAGAGAGAGGAAAAGGAACCAACCTGGATCTTCCGCTTAACTCCTTGCTTGATCTCTCTCCCCCTTGACAGAGCTTGCAACTCCTCTCCTACTTATCCCGCTTAGAGAATACCTGTAGAAACAAAGTAACAAAACACCATCAAAGAATCTTGATCTATTATATCATAAGCATTGCAGAATCAGAAATGCAATGAACATACAATGGCATTCACAAATAACAACATTCACAAATACACGATTGTATGGAGGAAAAGTCAAAGAACTTTATTAAATAAAAAGGAGAATTACAAGCCAGCTGTCTGATCCAACATCATCCTCCCAGCATCAAAGCCCTCTTCACCTCATGAAAAGAAAGATCACCCAACAATACAATTCTCTTTCTCAAAGACAAACTATCAACACTTGCAAATTACAAAATTCCAGCCTCCAGATCTCTCAGATGAGGGATCCATTTATAGATGTGTGTAAGGGTGTGAGTCATCTCTGGGTTTTTTATTAGTGTCATTCCACTTGTTGTTCTTGGTTCCACTTGGAGATTTCTTGGATCTCTTACTCATCCCTGGGCGAATTCAGAGAGGCAAGTGTCATAGGAGAAGATTCTAGAAGATTCCATGAGCATCCACTTAGCAAACTATCTCAGACATTTGTCCACTCTTGCTCATCACACCCCACATAAGGCCTCTTTAGTATGCTTCTCACCTGGCTAGTGTAGGATTCAGTATGCATCGCACCCTGACAGTGGAGCAGTCAGTATGGTCTAATTTTGGCCAGTTATGGATGGTTTTTCGGGTGGAACTTTTGGGGAATGATGTAATGAGCTGACTATGATCCTTTAGGGGATGAAACAACACTTTTAAGGGTTAATGAGCCCTAGTTTATCGACATATAAGATTGGGGTGAAGTGCCCAAATATGTCTATAACACTATGAACGCTTGCTAGCAGCAGAGGCTCTATCTGTGATAAATGAGTAAACAATAAAAACTAATATGTGGAAGACACCTTCTATATCTCTTTAAATCTTAGTATTGATTGGTGCAAACATTTGTATTTTTATCACTATAAGATTAAAGTAATTGAGTAAATAAATTGAGTGAGTGTTTGTGATTTCAAAGAAATGGTGTTTAGTTTATAACTCATGTAATTATTATTCCTATAACTCTTCTAATTTTGAAATTTTTAGAAATTTCAAAAGACCAACAAGAGATAGCTGGTTCTCCCAAGTGAATCGCCAATTGTTGTACTATGTAACAACCCCCCAATTATACAGACTAATAGTTAATATTTGACTTATAAATGGGGACCCTTTTAAAATTTTAGCCTTTGAAAATAAATGGTAACTCTACAAATTGCCTTAAAACCTTTAGAATGCAACCCATACTTAGAACGTTTATCGCAAATCGCATTTCGCAGTTTTCTATGCGACAATTATAAATATCCTAAAGAAAATCCTGAAATGTGATATGCGATAAAGCCCTCGTTGCGATTTTCCAATCACAACACTTTAAGAACACGCGATTGCACTTCGCAAATCACAAATTAATAAAGCATGCCATTGCGTCACCCCTTAAAAATTTGCGAAATGCGATATTGCGATTTTCACAATCGCATTTCGCACTATCTCCAAGAGACACTATATTGCAACGTTCAAGAGTCGTGATGCGGCAAATAAGGTGTGAAGCATGGGAAGTTACTGAGTTTTAATGAAATATTAAGTGGTTTGACAGAGTAATTAATGTTTAGTAGCTTGAGGAGAGGAATTGATGTTTTCAAGTTATGGCTAGTTAACGCAGAAAATTACATTCAAAATCTTCCTACAGTTCAATTCATTTCAAAGAGTTCTCAAAATTTACTGCCCTCTATTGTGTGCACTGATATATCTCCCTTTTGTTTTAGGCAAGCTTCAAAATAGATGTCATTACAGAAGATAATGCAAAAGTAGAAGCAACAGAGCATTTCAGAGTTTGAGGTTTCATAAATGACACCCATATTTGCTGATACAGTTTGCAGTGCTGATGGAGGAGCAATGGCATGGGAAGTCATCTACAATAGACTTGAATATGATCGGCCTAAAATTACTATCACCAAGGCAACAAAAAACTCAATAAAACCCTCGAGAGTTCAATTCAAAGATGCTCCTTGCCCTTTTATTCACATAATAGGAGCAAGAGACAAGATACTTCCATACACATATATGATTAGATGGGTGGTGGAAAATCTCAATATTGAAGACAAACAATTCAAGAACTCCAAGATGGAGTTGATGCGATCATTCAAAGCTAAAGATTTGAAACAAACGTATCATCTTCCTGACCCTCAGGATATATATGACAAATCATTTTTGGCTAAGTTCTCAAAGCAGAATGAAGAACCCTTCAAGATGATTCAGGGCTGAAGAGTCCTAGAGAACAAGTTCAAATATGAGAAGACAGGTATGCACCCCATAACATCTTTCGCAAATCCCCATAACTATGCAACTTCTATGTTATGTAGATTATATGGATTGCCTAATAATACTAAGTTCTCTATTGAATGGGTCCCTTTAATCGATGCTTGTGTCAATTCCCATATAATGAATTGGGCCACTATCCTATCTGATAACTTAGCTACTACTATTTCCAAATATTGTCAAAAGAGATCCACCTCCACATAGAACCTTCCTCCATTTTATTTGAGGTCCTATATCATTGATGCCATCTGTTTCTGTACTAAGTTTCCAATCATGGGTTGGAAATGGACTTTGCAAGACCCCTGACCCATCCATCTCAGTCATAAACATATGTGGGAATCCCATTTTATACCCCATTTTTATAAGATATTCCACGGTGTTATTCTACCATTACATCCACTGATTTTTGATAAGAAAGCCCCCAAATTTTCTAAGGAAGCCTCTACAAAACTTCTAGTAGTAGGCAAGTATTTTGCTGAAAAATAGTTCACATATATAAGAGTTTATGGCAGTACAACAGACCCGCATGTACTCCCTTTGTATGTCTCTGAAAAACTATTAGCCAGAGTAATAGCTCACCAAATTGTTGGGAAGGGCTTGACCAAGACCTTGAAAGACAGCAAAAAACCATTATGGCCACCCTTTCCCATCTGGTGTGGTTCTTTTTCATTGGAAAACTTCAACCATGGAAACAAAGAATTACTAAACTTAGAGAGCCTTAGGCTCCATACTCTACCAAAAAGGCAATTTGACCAAGAAAAAGTAGCACAAAATGTTACTACAACACTAAAGGTCAAACCTTATGTCCATGACTCTCATGAATTCAAATATCTTTTACAATCAGCTGAATGATTCGAACAAACATTTGATTGGGCGAAGACGAATTTGAATCCTGATGACTTTGAAAGGTTTCAGGAATTTAGAAATCAGAGGCTCGAAAGAATCCCATTGCATTTGTTAAGAGATGATGACAACATACACCCAGTGTAACTATTAACAACGGAGGACCAACTTCTCATATAGAATCTCAGGTGAATACAACCCATGATACAAGGAAGACACAAGAAACAGAGACTACAATGGAACCCAGCAAAAGGTCAGCTGAAAAAAGGGTCATAAGTGACCTAACTAAGGATACCGGTCCCAAAGGCAAAAGCGCTAATTTGGAGTAGGAATGGGACTAATTTAATAAAAAGCTCCAAGATACTCCCAAGACAACAAATGTCCCAGAAACCACAGAATATCATACTCCGCAACAAACTCAATTTTTTTTAGAGTTGGAGCCAATGAATGAGAAAGGGGCAAGTTCACAAAATACATAAATCATTCCTACATTTCTGACATCTGAAATAATTCTAAAGGTCATAGAAATACCTCCTTTAGATGTATTCTACAACCCACTACATAAGGTTGTAGTAAGAAGACAGAGGAAAAGAAGGAGAGTAGAAAAACCTGAAATCCCACTTGGAAATAAACCAATGGATATAGTCTAGAGGGATATCCCTTAAAATCCAGCTGAAAATTTAACTAGACTGCCGCAATTTACAGGGGCGTATGCTACTGCCACCATGGATAAAGCCACAAAGGTATCTATTTTGTTAAGGGAAAGGGAAGAAAGGATAGTGCAGCTCGAGAAACAACTGGAAATCAAGAAAGAAAATGTGAACAAGCAAGCCACTAAACAAATAGTCCATTTGCAATAGAGTATGGAAGTATTAAAGATAAGGCACGAAGCAGACATCTCTGTAAAGAACATGCAAATCCAAGAGTTGCAAGAGGCTGTGGAAAAATATGAAGATGTCCCTACTATTGATGAATTCATCAAAGAGGCATTGGAGCTAAACTCCATTCTGTCAAAACAACAAGATCTATTCTGCCAAAGAATGTCCCATATCACCCCTTATCTGATTACCAGTGACCAATTAACAGATAAGGCAATTTATCAGAGAACCGAGTTTAATGGTTTAAATACTAAGATCTTTGACTACATTGAGTGGAAAGAATATGAAGAAGGAAGAAGATTTAATCTTCCAGAATTAGAAGAAACACATAAAGACATATTATTCACAGATTGGGATGCACGGATCAAGCATGTGGAATTGGCAGTAGCAAGAGCAATAGGGGTAGAAAAAAATATAATAAAAGTAGTCAATCACACTTTGCACACCACCAAATTGATAAAACAAGGTAACCCAAAGTCACTGCCAGATTTCAATGACTTGGATAACAACTGGAAGGAAAAGGTGAAAATCCAAAGGGAGGCGATCACAAAATTATCAAAGACTGACAAGGAGGCATATTGGCAATTCCTTGCCAAACCTCACAACCAAATTATGACGTTGAATTGTTCACTCAATTCAACACAAAGGATGTTTCCACCTCTTATAGATGCCATCTTCGCAGGATAGGTCAGAATGCAATTCAGGGCACCACCTTAAGTGAAACCAATAGCCGATATATGCCACTTAAAGGAAAAGTTGGCAAACAACAAGACATCTTTATAACTTCTGGTCATCAAATCACTTTTATTTTTAGAGGTAGTTGCTAGTTAAGAGGAAGGTTGTTTGAAACCTCCTCAAATATTTTGTATAGTCTATTTTTGAGCTTTAGTTAGATAATATTTATACCCTTCTCATGCATTTAGAGAAGGGTCCAGAATTTTATCAAAAACATTTGCAAAGAATGCACTTCTGTATGTTTGTGAATGCCTTGATGAAATTATGGAACATGGTCATTACTTTTGAACATCAAACTACTTTCCTTTGTTGATGCACTACTGTATGCTTGGAGGATAATTTGATTTGAAGAAAGGAGATGATCCATGTCACTAGTCAAATGAGCAGAACCTCACACATATGGTACTTTTATCTTGTATGATTAGTTTTGTTTTGTTAAATTAGTGATAAAATTTCGTTTTCATGAATTATATTTGGAGCATGTTCTTTCTGTTATGTGTTAATTGCACTATTGTATGATGCTTAGCTGAAAGTATTTATTTTCATATATGATCATTAAATATATGCAATATAGTTTATACATTTCTTTGACTAACTACTTAGTCAAAGAAATTATTTCTACATGTTATCATCTCTGTTAATATGTGAATGATCTTTATTATCACATACCAAACATATATCTTTTTAGATCCAATATCGCACAAAATACCCTGGGTTTATATTAGATTAAGTAAACTAGAGATTTGCATGTTAGAATAGGTCATTTAGTTATCATTATTCTTATTGCAATCGTTTGGAAAACACGCATTCTTAGTTTCAAACCCATGATGGGAAACTGGTCCCATCATCCCCAGTCGAAGCCACTACATCAAACGGAAAATGAGCTGTCTTCAAGGTCCGAACCAAGTGGTTATCCCCCATGTTGGAGCAACACAATTCTGAGGCTTCAACAACTGGATGTTGTAAGGTTAGATTTTGACTATTAAAGGCAATATTTTTGGCAAAGAACCCAACTAATACAAAGCATATTGATGTTTAGTATCACTTTGTGAGAGTCATGGTTGAAGGCTAGAAGGTGTTGCTAGTAAACATCAAAACTTTGAAGAATGTTGTGGATATGTTGAAAAAGTCTATGAGCTTTGAGAATTTCTCTTGGTGTAAAGAAATAATGGGCATTACTATCTCGATTATTGATAATGTACTACTGTGACCCATTTTATGCAAAGAAAACAACAAGTGGGAGAATCTTGGGTATTGTTATATTCTTTACATAACTAGTCCCATGCATGATTCGTATGTGATGGGCATATCGAGAATGGGTGGGGGGGGGGGGGGGGTCATGGGGTATACAGCTCCCCCCCAAAAAAACTAGTAGTTTTGTGGCACATGGTCATTTAGCCCATGGTTTGGAATTCCATGGTTTTCTAATTCAACCTAGGAATTAAGGTTGTAATTTAATCCAAGTTAATGTAGTAACGATTTTTGATGCCACTAGATCATATATATTGTATTCTAAAAAATGAAGTTGATTGATGATAAAAATTAGAGGTGCAACTCTAAAGAGTTTTTGGTTTTCTCAGTTTAGATTTCCAGGGAAAATCCCTATAGAATATGTGATTCATGTTGTTTTATTTTTTTGTTGATTAAGAATTTATCTATGCATTGCATTACTATATAAGTTTTAGAACTCACACTCAAACCATCCTCCACTATTCCCCCCATATATCTAAGCACATATTTTTCTACTACCTAATGCTCCTGCCTTGTCTCCATTATGAATTGACTCGAGGTGTTCACTACAAAACATAAATTTGGTCTTGTGTTGACTAAATACATTAAGGAACCTATCAAATGCCTATACAATGTGGGATCGACCAATTTTTAATATGAAACTATCACCTTCTTCAAATCATTCCCAACAAATATATAATATAGGTTAGGATATGCTTTACTTGTGGTGAAGCTCGTGCTCAACAAATATCCATTGATCCTAGAGTATCGTGCTCTTGGTGCTTTCTTGAGTTCGGTTGAAGGCTCAAAAATATATGTCTACAACATCGTAAGGGAGGCCACCCGGTTGGGAACTTAGAGCAGCTCCTTTTCCGTTGAAATGGTGGTTATGACTAGTTAAACTAGGTCTAGTTACCTTCTCTCTTTCTCCACTGGCTTAAAGTATGAATTTCGCTTACCAATATAGAAGAGACATCAGATTAGCTCTCTTGCTGATCAAGCAAGAAAGTGATCCTTAATCTAATCTGAGGCTTAGCCAAGCCCCTCTAAAGACTGACCCTTTATGAGGGGACTTCTAGGATGCGGGTAGTAAAACTAAAATGCAAAATCTAACCTAAGATGGACTTATCCTAGACCTATCGTGATTGAAAGAAAGAGTAGTCTTTCTCTCAATTAACATCAAGCTAAAAGGATGGAAAAGAAGCATGTTGGAATTGAAATGAGATAAAGGAAATAGACCTGGGAAATAGTTCACAAGATCTAGTCCTTGTTAAAGCAGATATAAGCAACTAAATGCCTAATAAATAATTACCACACACTTAACTGTAAATAAATCCAACTCCTAATAAACATATGCATAAGAAACGAAAGATCCATGCCATAATATTGAAATAGTTATAATAAAATGACATGTGGAAAAACATGACATCTATAACTTTAAACTGTTAGATAGCTAGCCAACCTAAAGAAATAAAAGTCTGTTCTTATACAATTTCTAGTTTTCAAGACACATTTCTGATTAATCCTACAAGATAGCTTGATCAAATTTTAAATGAGCTAATGGGTAACATTTAACAATAGTGCTAAAGGCAACTAATCTACCCATACACCAGCAATGCATTTGAAAGCTGAAGAATTTATTTACAATAGCCGATGCAAATGTTGGTGCTATGTAAACAATTACAAAAATAAATATTATTATGAATATGAATCAAGTTACATAAACCTCAGAAGATTACAGTAGTGCAAATCCCCTGTTTCTAGCAAACTCGACTCCTTGTTTGCAAAGAAAGGCTCGGATCTCACTACAGTAGTGCACGTGAGCGTTGAACTCCCTCTACAAACAGGCTATAAGCTTCGATATTATTCTTCCTCTTCTCCTGGATCTGAATCCTTCCACAACTCAACCCATCGATGAGTATTTATACATGATTTAGAAATAATACAAATTCCTCAAATCTCTCAACAACAGAGTTAATTATAACATAGATGGATTATTTGGAATTCTGGCCAAAATGTAGTTGAGCACAGTGGAACGGATTGCTCAGTTTGGTTTGCACAGTAAGGATGATCCTGCTTGTTTCAAACCGATGGGTGAAATTTTATGCGAGGAATAATTGATTCAACAACTTTCTTCTATTACAATATCCCTTTACCATCTGAAGACTGGATGTGTTTCAATACTAGCCTTAATCGGAAATCTATGTTATAACAAAAAACAGAATTAGCCATGGCGTAAAACAAACTTTGTAAACAAACTCTAATTATGCCCAAAAACAATAGAAAAATCAAGCGATCTTTTCAATTAATATGACAGGGGCCCCTAGAACTGACAAGTGGCAAGCACTAATAGATATCGGGAGATTGACATTAGAGGTTTTAATAATGGCTACATCGTAGAAATTCCTATATTTAATAGATGGGATATAAATATTAGGATGTGGTTTATATGCCCATCGGATCCAGAAAAATATTGACAATCAAAAGTTTAGCTTTATTGGAGATTTACATAGTGCAATAATTAACAAAAATTACAATATGTGTGCGGAATTTGGATTTGAATTAGTCCATTTAAATAACTACATATAGTCCGGAGGCGGAGACGTGAGGCTGGCAGGTGCATTAGGAGAGTTTAGATATCAATATTTATAACTGCTATCACATAGAAGTTCTGATGTAGGGGACATACCCGATATATTAATAAATCAACGTTAATTCCTATATCAGATCCAGAGATTGGGTGATCTATCGGAGAAATCCCGAGTTGTGGCTATATCAGAAAATCTTTGAGATTGAAAATTTCGATATAACGTAGCTAGTGAAACGGTGAGGTATAATGGAGATATCAAAAGATTGGGTTATTCGAGTTTCTTATTGAAGGCATGTTTAAAGATCCAATATGTATTATTGTCAGGGTTCTATTGTATGCAGAATATTATGTTTTATGAACTAACGTTTTATATATTATAGGGGCTTGTATCAGAGGTTCTTTAATATATTATGATACCAATGGGTTTCGATATGTATAATGTAAGAATTAAAGCCACTTATGAAATGGGCTGAGAACTTTGGATAAATATTTCACTAAGCCTCTTTATAATATAGTTCGGTTGGGACTCTAGATTACCTTTTATTATGCCACTCTAACACATTTAATTGTATATTAATATAGTTCGGACTTTGATATAACGGAATCTTAAAAGGATTCTTCTGTTGTCAAAGTCCCAATGACCCATAGCTCTGATATATTAATATGTGCACGACTTGTTTTTAAATTAAGGCTTAAAGCCTATGAATGATTCTTGTTCTTTGGGGCTATATATAAAATACAATAAAATATTTACAAAAAATAAATTAGTATTTACAATTGAAAAATAATTTTTTACAAAATAAATAAATTTATGAAATAAAGGTAATGTACAATTTTATACATTTTTAATAGGCCAAGGAAAGTGAAAAATATCCAATCTTCAATTAGGCCGCCAATTTACAAACCAAACAACCAAATGAAATAAAAAAGTTATGATAGGAAGATAGGAAATATTGAATCATTGAAGCAATCAAATACTCAAAATCAAAAAGTAATATGACCAACCATTTAATCAAAGGTCCCCTAACGATAATTAAGTGAATAATGGGGGGGGGGGGGGGGGGTGTTGTGTTTTTACCACAACAAATCCATGCAAGACTTTCTTAAGCCTGCAAACATGGGACTTCTTCCCATTTACTTCAAATCCCTAAGGTTGCTCTATTTACACTTGTTCCTCAATGATTTCATTAGGTAGAGATGTATTTTCATCAATCTAATGCATCCTCCATCCCATAAATGAAGATAAAGATAGTATTTCCCTAATGGAAGTGTAACTAGCAAATGGAGCAAAAATCTCCTCATAATCCACTCCCTCTTTATGGGAAAAATATGTTGCAAGAAAACTCACCTTGAACTTCTCAATACTACCATATGCAACATTTTACATCTTGTAGATCCACTTAGAGGTTATTATTCACTTCCCCTCTAATATTGACACTATGTCCCAAACATTATGATGGAGGTGTACTCCACCATGGCATCCCACCATACTTGCTAGTTTTGTTGCCTCCTAAAAATTAGAAGGATCAAAATCAATGATGCTATTCATCAATCCCATGTAAATAGGAAACTTTTTTGGAGGCTTTCTCTCCCTAACTATGTTCTTAGGATCCCCAACATACCCTTGAGCATCACTCAATGTGTTTGTGTAGTCAAGGTCTCCTAACAAAATTGGAAGGGGTTAATGTCTCCTCTTCCTCACCTAAAGGTTGTCATCTTATGGCTATCTTTAGTAGCCATGGTTCAACCTTCAAAGCTTCCTACTCTTCATACTTTACTACTGGAATGGGCTCAAGCAACTTCCTCTATGCAAAGTCTTCCTCAAACTATACATCTTGGCTTACTACTATATTCCTTTGCTTTGGAATATAAACACTATAAGCCTTAAGAGTATCACTATAACTCACAAATAAATCCTCCCCGCTAGATGGATCCAACTTAATACTCTTCTATATAGGTATATTGATATAAATTATTTTACCAAATATGCAAGAATGACTCACCTTTGGCTTCACGATAGAAAATGCCTCTTTTGGTGTCTTATCCTCTAAGATATTGTGAGGACACCTATTATGGATTTAAATTGTTGTTTTGCACGCTTGTGTCCAAAGAAACATTGGAAAGTCTTTTTCATGAATCGTACCCTTAGAAACCCCTATGATGGATCGATTATTTCGCTTTGCAACCCCATTTTGCTATAGGTTGTATGGAACTGTGATCTCCCTATTGATTGCTACCGGATGGCCCTCAGTATTGCAACAATAATGCTGCAACTTCCAAGGATCTCAACTTTAATTGTCAACATGAGATTTATACAAACTTAAGAGGGGTCAACACTATATGTGCATCAGACACTATCTCTTCCTTTTTTTGACTTCTATGCAAGTGGAAGAACTGAAATGGAATATAGATGTATAGAGACCAATATAATTGTTTTATGCTATAAGAAAACTGAAATTGCAGGAAATAACTAGCAAAAAGAAAGACAATACAAAAAACCTAGGCTATTTGCAATAAAGGAAGGAAATCACTTTATTTATAATGAAATGAAATCACACCTATTTTATCTTGCAAGTAAAGCAAACAACATGTTGAAATAAAATCTTGCAAACAATAAACCCTAATTTTGTTGAAAATAAGTAGTTCCTACAACAAATCAAATATAGGAATTTGCAAGGTCTCTCTAACTGTAATTTCCATTCTTAGGGTTCCAGGAGCATTGGAATACACTAAAGAAGGACAATCATGAGTTTGGTGCAAATTTGAGCAAGTTTATAAGGTGGGTTGCAAACTACTATAGGAGTCCCTGTTTTGGTAAAGGAGTCCTAGTTTTGCTATGGGAGTTCCAGTTTTGCTACAGGAGATAGTCTAGAGAGAAAGTAAACATTCTAAATACGAGATTGGAATGAAAAGAAGCTAAAGAAAAGCTAGGAAATGACAAGGTATACTTGTCCAAGGCATCACAACAACTTATGGTATGCTGAATCTAGCAAAGGACAAGGTTGTAAGGTTTGTTGTCGCTGCAAAATTGGTTGTAGTGCAAAAACAAGAAACAATGAATGATGGATATAAAATAAACAATAGTAAAGAAATGAATTTGAATGTAAAGTGAGAATGCTATTTAACCAATGTGACTACTGCATATATCATCAAACGCTAATATAAGGGACTACTCATAAAACTATCTAAATAACCATGCATGAAAGTAACCTTCAAAAATAATTTGTAAAGATAAAAAAATGCATGAACATAAATGGTACAAGAAGGACCTTGAGCACCTAGGGTGGGCCCTAACCCAAGGAAGCTCAAAACCCTTAGAAGAAAGTCAGACTAAGAATTGAGATCAAATATCACTTCTATAAATTTAAAAGTTGCGTGTATATGACAAAGTTACAAAACTTGATTGAAATATATACTTCTCCTATTCTTCACATGCTTCACTATGCTACGATTCTACTTTCTACTGGGCTACTCGAGCCTCTTATTTATACAATATAGGTATGGGGTAGCTTCCTTGGGGGGAGAACTTCTTTCCCTAAAAAATTCCTACAAAATTGAATCTTATTTCCTACGTCACCACACAATAGTAGGATGGAGCATTTACTGTCTTCAGCTAGCTGAGCTTATATTCTCTTGTAGTAGGGAGTAGGCCCCACAAATATCTTTAGCCCGATCTCCTCGAAATATGTGCAAAATCCATTTAATTACTTCATAGTAGTCATGTTAGGCACATAAAGTATGAAAAATCTCTTTGACTCTCCTAAGAACTCATTAAGTTAGGAAAGTGTCATTAAGTGAAAAAAGGAATGTTTAATATAGCCTTTATATACCTAGGAGTGGTTATATGGGCCTTATGTTTTACCTAATTGGGAAGCCCATCATAACCCCCTACTAGAATTATTTCTCACCCTTTGAGAAACTTACTCGTCTTCCCCCCTTTGCTCTTTCTCATTCATTTCTCTGATAATTTGCTTAACATTCCATGTTGAGCTAGAGGTGGCTGTGTTTGTTGGGTGGAAACCTACATTATCTTCAATGGACTATCATTCACAGGACTCCTCTTCCTGACTCTGATGTTCTTGGAGCCTTAGCAGTAGGGGTGGATTAAATATAAGCCTAGCCCATTGGACTCCAAGCCTATGAATAATACTCTTATACAAATAAGTCTTACCAAGTGCGTTATGTAACCAGCTCACAAAATAGAAGAAAAGATAGATAAACGACTTCAAAATCAGTCTCTTTGAGGGGGCAACCTCCTTTACATTACATAGATGAACAATTCTTGGATGATACATATGACAATACCTCCTTTATATATATAGGAGTCTAAGGTGTCACAATATAATCAAAGTCAACATAACAATAATAATGTAAGGGCAAAACAATAACAATAGTGGGCTTCTATGGGGCACAATAATAACAATATGGGGACAACATGGGCACAAAAATAACAACAAGGGGCTACAATGACAATAATAATAAGGGAATACACTAGTATTATATGGACCTAACATGCCCCTCTCCTTCAAAAAAGTGTTGTCCTCAACGCTTGAGTAGTTATGGATGCTTCTGTATAAATTCTCATCCTCCCATGTGGAATCTTCAGCGGGTAAGTTCTTCCACTTGATGATATACTCTGAAATTGATCAATTTCGTAAACATCGAGTTCTTGTTTCAGTGACTGCTTCAGGTTCCAATATGATTTTCCCTTCCTCGTCAAGTTCTGGCAATATTGTTTGCACTGGGAGCTTCTTTAAGCATGAAACATGGAAAACTGGGTGCACTTAGGAAGATGCAGGAATTTCCAATTTGTATGCCATAGTACCAATATTTTGAAACACCTTGTACGAACCATAATACTTTGGTGATAATTTATTATCCTTCTTAGCTTGCTTAAGGGACATTTGTTTATATGGTTGTAGTTGTAGAATACCTAGTCACTTACATCAAAACTTCTTTCGTTGCGATGTTGATCTGCCTGTTGTTTCATTCGATTTTGCGCCAAAGTCAGGTTATCCTTTAAGAGTTGGAGAATTTTTTGTTGATGCTCGATGTGATCTTCCACTGCTTGAACCTTATAACTTTCTCTTAAATATGATGTGATAGACAATGGATTATATCCATAAAGTTCCATAAATGGGGTCATTTTTGGTGCAGTATGGAAGGAAGTGTTATACCACCATTCAACCATAGGCAACCATTTGACCCATTATGTCTGTTTATTAGATACAAAGCAACGAAGATATCCTTTTGAACATTTGTTCACTATCTCAGCGTTCCCATCAGATTGAGGATGATAAGATGAGCTATGAGCTAACTGAGTACCGAGACAACAAAATAATTCTATCCAAAAAATTCCAGTGAAAATAGGATCTCTGTCGCTTACAATAATCTTTGGGTTTCCATGTAGCTTTTGAATTGTTTCCATAAATGCAAAGAAACTATATTGGCTTTAAATGGATGAGATAATGCACAAAAGTATGCATACTTGGTAAGTCTATCAACTATCACCATGATGACACTCTTTCCTTCGAACTTGGGTAAACCTGTGATAAAATCCATTGAAACCTCCTCCCAATGCTGACTTGGAATGGATAAAGGTTGTAATAGATCAAGCATCTTAATTGTATCAACTTTATTTTGTTGGCAAACCAAACATTCCGCCACAAACTTTTGAATATCAGATTTAAGGCCATCCCAAAAAAATTCCTTCTTAACCCTGTGGTAAGTTTTTTAAAATTCTGAATGCCCTCCCAAGGGACAAGTGTGCAATTCTAGAAGAATCTTTTGTTTAGTTTGGGAATTCTTACAGAGGTATAAGAGATCTTTGTACCATAACGAATCATTTTTTAAGCGATATGTATCAAACGTACTGGGATCTTGCTGCAACTTTTGAATGAGTTCCCACACTTCTTCGTCATTCTTCCATTCATCCCTTGCTTCATTTATCAAATCTGGTTGGATAATAGAAATGGAACAAAGCAATGCTTCCACATCCTCATCCTTTCTTGAGAGTGCACTTGCAACAACATTTTACCTCCCTTTTTTGTACATGATTTCAAAGTCATAACCCAACATCTTTGTGACCGATTTTCGCTGCTCTTCTGAAGATAATATTTGTTCTAAAAAGTATCCAAGACTATCATGATTTGTTTTTACCTTGAAGTGTCTTCCCATTAGGCAAGGTCACCATTTCTTAAGTGTATGTAGTATTTCCAACATTTCCTTCTCATAAATAGCTTTGTGTAAATAATTTTTTTTTATTGGATGACTTTCAAAAGCAATGGGCCTTTCTTCTTGCATCAAAATAGCACCAATTCCATTTCCTGAGGCATCACATTCCACAATAAAGGTTTTTGTAAAGTCTGGCATAGCTAAGACCAGTGCTTGCTACATTGCCTCTTTAAGATGTTTAAAGGCTTTCATTGCTTCTAGAGTCCAAGAAAATGCATCTTTCTTCAGTAATGTTGTTAGAGGTGCTGCTATTCTCCCATAATTCTTAACAAACTTGAGATAATACCCTATCAACCCGAGAAATACTCGCATATGCTTTATGGATGTGGGGATTTTCCATTCCTTAATGGCTTTAATTTTGCTAGGGTCTACCTTATCACCTTCATGAGATACAATATGACCCAAATATTCCACCTCTTGTACTCCAAAGAAAGATTTGGAGGTTTTTGCATATAATTGTTTCTCCTCCAATAGTTTGAGCACTCTATCAACATTTTGAACATGGTCCTTCCAATACTTGTTGTAGATTAGTATATCATCAAAAATACTAACACAAATTTTCTAAGGAAGGGTTTGAAAATGAAATTCATCAAACCTTGAAATGTAGAAGGTGCATTGGTAAGGCCAAAAGGCATGACCAAAAATTGATAATGATCCTCATGAGTTCTAAATGTTGTTTTCAGAATGTCTCCAGTCTTCATTCTGATTTGATGATATCCTGAATGAAGGTCCAACTTGGTGAAGTAAATTGCTCCGTGAAATTCATCCAATAATTCATCAATGACAGGAATGAGAAATTTATCTTTAATAGTGAGCTTGTGGAGCTCCCTATAATCTAGACACATGCACCATGATCCATCCTTCTTGTGCACCAATACTGCCGGATCACATAAAGAACTTTGACTAGGTTGAATTATACCAGCCTCTAGCATTTCTGCAATTTTACGTTCAATTTCACTCTTTTGGGCATAGGGATATCTATAAGGCCTGATGTTTGGAGGAAAACTTCCTGGAATCAAATGAATAAAATTATCATGATCACGAATAGGTGGGAGGCCTTTGGGAGTCTCAAATACATTGGAATGATTGTCCAAGGCTTTTTGGAGATCTGGAGAAATGGATGATTTTGATGTGGGAACCTCTAGCGAACATAATTGTGCAATTACACCATGTTGTTATTTATTTAGAAGCTTTTTCATGCCATTAGAGCTTATTATCTTTCCCAGTTTCCCTGTGATACCCCTTAATTCTACTTCCTTTCCTTCTGAAAAAAATTCAAGAAAAGTTCTCGAAAATTAAAAGCTATCGTACCCAAAGATTGTAGCCATTGGATTCCTAGTACAACATCAACACCACCCATTGGAATGGAAATCATTGGACTATTCAACACATATTCTCCCATGGATAGCTTGATATTATGGCACTTTTCAGAGAAATTTATGGTTCCTCCATTTGCAAACATCACTTGACACTCAGGTGCTAGATATAGGAAGCAATTCAATTTCTTCGCTATCTTACAATGAATAAAATTTTGGGCACTGCCCGAATCAATCAACACTATTACCCTTTTCTTCTTAATATGTTCTTCTATCTTAATAGTTTCAGGAGTGGTAATTCCGGCCAATGCATTACAAGATATGGTCGGATTCATTTCTTCTTTCTCTAGGGTTTGTTCCTGGTGTGTATCCTCTTCTTTTGATGTTTCTTGTTCCTTTTCTTCGTCCTCTTCATAATCTATGTAAAATATTTTCTTCTCAACACACTTATGACCTTTAGTGTATTTGCTATCACAACTGTAATAAAGCCATTTTGCTATTTTTTCTTCTAGTTTTTGTGGTGTCAACGTTGTAGGTTGTGGAAGGCTAGGGGCAACAACACTTCCATCTTTATAGTTATGATTGGTAGGCTTCCTTGTTGCCATAATTTTGCTTTCAATTTTTCTCGTTGACCTGAATGCCTTCTCCAATGAATCAGGGTCCCAAAGGCGCACCTCATGTTGGATGCTATCCTTTAAAGTCCTTATGAACACATAATCTTATTCTCCTCTAGAATATCTTTTACCCTTATATTCAATTTTTGGAAGTCCTCAATGTGCTCCACCATTGAACACTTTTGTTTGAGATTTACCAATTTGCTAAAAGATGTGTTGCTTTTTGTATCCTCATAATGTGCTATCATTTCTTCCGTAACAATTGCCCAAGTGACAATTTGTTTATGAGAGAAAATCCATCGATACCATACAAATTTATTGGGTTCCAAATATAAAGTTGCAATGCGTACCTTTTGTGTGTTTTGCACATTATGGAGATCGAAATATTGCTCCATCTGTAGTATCCATGTTATGGGATCCTTGCCATCAAACTTCATTATATCGATCATTGGAACATGGTGGGTCCTCAATCCAATGTTAGATTCTATGAAATCACGACTAACATTTCTTTTGTTCTCATTATAAGTTTCCTCAGCTACATTTTCGCTATTAGGAAGCATTTCTTGTAGAAACTTTGCCAAACCTCCTTTCAAACCTTCCATGTCTTTCTTCAAATCTTCAATGTTTACTTCTAAACCATCCATCTTAGATTCTATGCCATCCATCTTAGCTTCCACACCATTAATATTAGCTTTCATGCCTTTCTTTAAACCATCCATCTTAGCTTCTGTTACTTCTTGTGAGAGTGAAATTTGTTGCAATTGGTCTCGTAATTTTGATATATCATGTTGCATTTCTTCCTCTTCTTCATGAGTCATGCTAGAGATTTTAGGTTCCTTACTAGGTGTTTCCATTTTCTTTCTTCGGGGCATCAATTAATGATAATTATAGTTCATGATGCCCTTTGAATTCCTTCAAACTATTTTTTCAAACCAAACTTACGCAAAAATTTAAAAAGACTACACACCTTTTTTTGCTTTGTAGGAGCTCCATATTGAATTTGTTGTATCTTTGTAATTTCGGATCTCCAAGGTCTGAAATTTCGTCCCGAGGTAGCCCTCTGAGTCCTCTTTCCACCCCCACAAGTCTGATCAATATTGAATTCTATAAGAAAAAGTTATTCCAAATCTCCCACGATGTCCTGATTATAGACTAGTTCAGTAGAGCGAACGCGTACGAAGTGCCACATGTCACTGTTTCGACCTTCAAACCTAGAAATGATACAAAGAAAACTATAGTTTGTCTTCTTTCTGTACCTTTTTGAGAAAATTTCAATCTGATGCAAAGAGAGAAAGTTATGACGATTTTCCCCAGGTCACCTGTTTGAGATATAATTCCGCAACCTACATAAATTGTAACTTCCTTGGATCACATCTCAGACAATATAGCAAGACAAGGTCTTAAATTTTTACCCGAGGTTCATCAAGATTTCAGCTCAAATGGGTTTTAATTTCAGATTTTGAAGCTTCGTAGAAAAAAAAATATTGTGAAAATGCCACGATGGCTTGTTTGAAGAAGCGAAACCCTAGAATCCAAAGCTTTGATACCAAATGTTATGCAACTAGCTCACAAAATAGAAGAAAAGATAGATAAACGACTTCAAAATTAGCCTCATTGAGGGGGAAACCTCCTTTACATTACACAAATGAACAATTCTTGGATGATACAAATGACAATACCTCCTTTCTATATATAGGAGTCTAAGGGTTCACAATATAATCAGAGCCGACATAAAACTAACAATAGTGGGATTCTATGGATCACAATAATAATAATATGGGGACAACATGGGCACAACAATAACAATAAGGGGCTACAATGACAATAATAATAAGGGAGCACACTAGTATTACATGGACCTAACAAAGTGCAACTTGTAATTGGTCAGGAGAGTGGTATTCTCTGATTTTCAAGCTACGTGGAAATTCTTTCCATCAACGTTGGTAAGTTTGTGATATTTCCTCTCCTAACATTATAAAAATATGTTCAAAGTGGGGGATGGCCTCCCCTTTTCTTTTCTTGTAAACTTCCACTACCTTGGGGTCTTTTGCTAGAATAACATGAGTGGAGATGGGTTTGGGTGTTCAAGTTTAATAAAAAATCACTCTCTCAACTCCCCTTTCATTGTGTTATTTACCTCTTCACCCCTGATCTCCTCATTCCTTAATCAAGATGCTAACACGAACAATTTTGCATCCCCCATATATGGGTTTGGATCCCATGTAGTCAAATTTGTAAGGATAAGGTTATGAAGGTAGAATTCAACAACCTTGGTTTTGTCCTCTATACTGCATTGTAGGAAAAAATTAATTAATTATATGGTTTCTTGTAGAGGGATGGTCCATTTATGTGCAATCATTCTTATCTAAAATCAGCATCATTGTTCTTTAAAAATAATGAGTAATATTTTGAAGGTTGTCTGCAGTTAATTACCTCTAAAGTCCCTATAGTTGTTTGCCAGGCTACAATTCTAGTGTCTCTTGCTTGCATCAACCTTTGTGTTTTTTGTAGTTGTCTTTTCGACTGTTTTTTCTCTTTCTCGAGTTATTCTCTCCTGTTTGCTTCATGTAGTCTTAGGAAGGCCATTTATTCTCTCATTTTATTCATCTCATCCTCCATGCTAACAATATTAGCTATGCCTTTGGATTGGGATATTCTCTTCCATAGGTAAGTTTTTACTTTTTCTTTGTCCACCTTGAGTAGTAATCAAGGCACAAAGTACTCAGGAAGCACTCTTCTTGATGTTCATGTAGCAGACCAAAAGAAAAGGGAAGAAGGTCTCCTTGGGGTTGGTTGCTTAGCTACCCTTCCAGTGTTCTGTAATTCTATAGACTACTCCTGTAGCAAGGAAACTTGTTCTTGTAGATAGGCAACTTGTTCTTGTATATGGGAAACCTACCCTGACTGCACTTGCTACTATGTTACTTCAAGGGCTGCGTTCATCTCTTCCAATTGTGCCTTTGGTTCTTGTAACTTTTTCTCTTTTACATCTTGTAGCCTTTCCTTTTCTATATTGGGAGTCTCCTCAATATTGATAGGGATATAAGAAGGAGGCTTTGTCTTACCACTATATCTTATCTTGGTGCTTTTCCTTCTGGTGTACACAATTTGTTGAGAAATCCTACTTGTTTTTAGATTCGTGGGACTGATGAGGCCTGCTAATGTGGTTGTAATTTAATTATCTTCTTCCTTTAGGGTTTCTTCTTCTTTCCATTTTTCATGGTTGGGCATTTCCTTACCTTTCCAAACTCCGCCTGGGCCTCTAGGAAAGGCATGTCTATCCATGTCCAAAAAAATCATCCAAGGAATGGGATGATGAAAATTTTCTATTACATCAGTGACTAAAAATTTAATCAAGTCATGATGGGTTAGGTAATTTAACTTACCCTCCTTAACCTTGGTGCTCATCTCCCCAAGGGATTGAAGGAGGAAGTACGCGATACTTAACAACTCATGAATTGGAAGGTTAGCTTGAAATCTCAATTGATAGAGGAGTCTAAATTAGTAAGCATACACTATGCTCAGCCTATCCTCACAAGAAATGTATTTGATAATATGGTAGGCTACCTTATCCCAAAAGGTAAGGCAAGCTCTCCCTTCTAATTCCATTCTTATCCTCATCTGAATACTCACCAGGGAGGAAAAATCCTCTCTTGGTATTGATAGCCTCTTGTCTCTCTTCTTTGCTCCAATTTGTCCCCTTCGGGAGAGTGATGACCCTAATGATGGAATCTTTATTAAAACATATCACCAATCCCTTGAATACAATGATAAAATCTTGGCGTTCAAGGTTTTGCAATTTCATTGCAAATTCTAAGGCAACTTCATCATAAAAACCTATGAGATTTTCAAAGAACCCTAACCATTGACAATTTTCTAGGATGACCGCAAATTGATGATTCTGATCAATTTTAGTTGTATCAGTTGGATCTCTTTTGTTAAATCCACCCCTTATGGTGTACGACAAAGTATTCAGAGGTTTGGTGTACAAATCTCACAATTTTGGACAAGTTTTTAAGTAATTTAGTAGTGGGGGACTCTGTTTTCTACAATTTGTAAAAAGGAACAATTTCTAACTAAAATTGCAATTTTTTTTTATCTCTCCACAATCATATCATTCAATATCTATGGAGGCTAAAAAAAAACTAATGGTTTGTTCCTCTTTCCTAATTCACAATTATGACACAAAAAATTTGAAGAATGCATTGATAATTTCCAGTAATTAAGCAAGAAGCCCAGAGCTAAATGTGAGCAAGATGATGGCAATAATGTAGACTTAAATTTTATTGAGAAAACCAACCTCTTTCATCCTGCTTAGGGGTCTCTATGAGCGATTTAAGTGGTGTTTTGTACTCCTGTAGCAAACCCTTTGCCTCTTGTAGTTGCATGTGGTCTATTTTATGTAGAAATGTAATTTTGAGCTTAATACCTTGTAGCTTTTTCATGTAGCGATGGAAAATTTATCATGGGCTTCTTAACAGTTGTTTGCGTATAGAACATTAAAGGGAAACATATGGTGATTTTGAGTCATTTCTTTGTTTAAGTGGAGATTATTTTAGGTGGTGATTATGTTTACTCTAGATCATGTCACCTCTAGAATCCTGCCATTTTCTCTCTCAAGGACATATCTCTAACTATCAATGGCGGGATGTGAGGCTTAAATCCTTCCCATAAAGGAACACCCATAGCCATTGGACGCTGGTATAGGTTCTCGTCGCCATAGGTATGTTGTCGCGTCGCACTACACTAGAAGTATCGTCAGGTGCGCGTTAGCGTGTCGTTACAAGCGCACTATGGAACCCTGCATTCAAAAATTTATAATTTTAATAATATTAATCCTCTCATACCAATTTATGGAACCCTAAATTCAGAAATTGACAAAATTGGACAAAATCGATGCTCAAAATTCAGACAGTGATATTCTAAAACAAAATATGTCAATTTAATACACAAATACATACCTAACTGCCATGTTTGAATTCGATCCTGAGCTGTTGTAGCTTCAAACTTGCTTCCGTTACCAAAGTGACCAAAACATCCTTGCAAAACTTGACACAATCTTGGTACCCAACTCCAAAATACTTCAGAATTGAAGCACTTTAGCTCCCGTGCCCAAAAGCTTCAAGAACAATTACTCAAATTTCCTCTTTGTCTATGAATTTCTTCGTATTTCCTTCTCTATCTTTGTAAAGAACACCATAACTCCCTCCTTACATCCTCCTTCTCTATCTGTGTAAAGAACACCGAAAATCCCTCCTTTCGTCCTCCTCGATTCTCTTATAACATCCCTCTTTCACAGCCCTCCTCCCACCGTCTTTGTATCCCAGTTTGACACAAAGGTTTTGCCTCTAAGTCGGTCACAGGTGGAGTGAGCCCTTGCATCCAGCGTACTCCCTCTGAAATTTAGAGGCAGTCATATATATTATCAAGTTAATGGCAAGTGGAATATTTGTTTTATTAAGTGGCATTTACACTCGCTAAGTCCATACATTACTTCCAATGTTTTATTACTTTTATTTAATGTGGTTGGTACCATTTTTTTTTGTAAAGCTTGGTAGGACCTTCTATTTTATATTTATAAAAGACAAGTTTACACCACATAGATGAGATAGGTGGCCTCAACTTTCTCAGTGGGAAACCAAGTCTGTTGGCCACCTATCCTCGTTATATGCCATCCAAAAATAATATAGTTTAAGGTGGTCTACCCAAGCTATATATACATTTATATCATGATATGAGTTTGAGTTTCTATCTATCATAAGCATATATTAATAAAAGTAAATGCTATCCGTGAAAAACCCAAAAACATTCAGGAACCTGACTATTCCTTTTGAACCTTTGAGGCCGAGTCAACCGGGGCTGGGTCTTCAGCTGAGTCTTTTGGTGCATTTTCCAGCTCGATAATACAAGGGATGTGCCTTTGAATACGGTCTAGGCGAATGTCCTTCTTGCACAACTGGAATTGGATGGCCTGCAGATCTTTCTTGTAGTTTGGCATGTCCTGGAGGGTCATTGCCATCCCCATTGATATCTGCTCCATTGGCTTCCCCATGAGGCTCTTCATGAGCCAATACAAGTATAGAGTCTGCTTAAATTGTGTGAGTCTTCCCCTAGTGTTCCCTGGGCCTAGGATTACCTCACAACAGGCCTCCATTTCCTCTTCTGAATCCACCTCCTCTTTTATATATGCCTCCCAATCTTCAAAGATCTTTCGGATGCCTACATCCGTCCCTACCCTGTACGATGTTGCCGCTTCATTGATAAGCCTTTCTAGTGGCTTTCTTTCACGTTCGAGATCTAAGGTGTTCGGGTCAGCTGCACGAGGCAACTCCCTTCCCCTTCTGCCTCGTTCTATTCCACAGGCTAGTCTAGCCATTTCTCCTGCTGTGCGAACCTATTCACATACATTTTGGATTAGATCACAGATAGTAAGTTCCAAACTTTCCAAAATGTTGTCGCTTCCCCTCTCCTCGCATTTCCTGCCACACTCATCTCTGCCCTGGTGACCCTCTGCCCAAGGTTGCAATGCGTCTCCTCTGCCAAGATTATTAGCGCCTCTCCCCTGCCAAGTAATAGCCTCTCCGCCTTTTTGGTGTTTGCCTCTCTCTACTTTGCGCCCAGGGGTAGTGTCCTGGTGCCCTATTCGAATGAAACTTACAACACTGTATGCCCGCCCCTCGAACCAGATAGCCACTACAACCATCCGCTCCTCTCTTCCACTCCCAATTACCCTCCCTCGCACTTGCTTATTTACTTGCTCTCCTTCCTCACTGGTTATCGGGCAGGCCAACTTATTTGCGGGTGTTTCCTCATGGTCCTGTCCCTGATGGTCTCTCTCTTTGCCATTTACAGGTTTGACCCTAGTCCCCTTCCTTCCCAACATGCCCAGCTCTCTCCCACCTATATCCCTACTCCCCTCTCTAGTCTTATCCCTCATTCCTCCTCCATGGAAACTCACAGACAATATTGCAATACAGGAGTAGAACCAGATAACATACCCAGTGCCGCTTCGAAGTTGTCGTTGCAGGTCTTTGGGTTGATATTCCACGTCGTTTCTTCGTCTCTCCTTCGCAGCTATGCTCTCCCCATCACCCTTCATTCCTTCATAATCCTCTTCCTTCCTTCTCTATCCCATCCATCCTCCTGTCATGTCCTTCCCACCTCCGTCACTACCCTGGCATTGGCTGCCACTTCTCCATTCTCCTCTATACGTTGTCATGCGAGAGGCCACCGCACCATTCACCATGAGCATGTGGGCTGCGGTGGGTTGTACCTGACATTTAGTTGTCCGAACAATCATATCTGTCCTACATCCTCGGGCACTGACCCCGATCGGGGGGGGGGTTGGTACCATTATTTTATTCCTTTTAATAAATTTATATAATTCATACTTGAATTTGTTTAGTTTTTTATTTTATTTTATTAAATGGTTTATATTATTTGTCTTTTTGTATATATATATATATATATATATTTCAATCCCCTTTTATATTGCATACTTCATTGTATGTATTAATTATATATTATGATGGTTGTATAAGTACCTCACAACAAAATATTGATTAGATTATGGGTATTTACGTAACTTCAATTCATTACCTTAAACTTTGACATTTTCCATAATTAGTTAGTATGCATACTAGTGCAGTGCATACGATACATGCATATGTAGCTATCATATGCATGTATCGTATGGATGCTAATATTTCGATGTTCTTTATAACTCGAGATGGGTCATTGCATACACCCCTCCTTCAGAAAACTTCGTCCCGAAGTTAAAGTTTATGTAGTATATCAATAATTATTTTAGTAATTAGTATAATCATATAAGGACTATATTCCTTGATTAAATACTTATTTAATGTGAGGGCATTTTAAAATTTGTGTTTTGAACATTGATAGGTTTATAATTTTAATAGTCAAGCCTTGCACCAACCGATCTCCCAAGCTATTCTAGAATCATCCTATCCTTCCTAATCTCTTCCGCTCCCATCCTATCTGTCCTCTATTAGAATCTACCATGGCGTCAACTATATTGATTTAACCATTCATAAACCTCAAGGGTGATAGCGTCGACTATATCGACCTAATTTTTCCAGTAGGCATCTGGCAGTCATCATCACACGTCTAGGGGAGCATGAATCACACTGTCCTCCCATGACTTTAGGTTTTGGAGGATAAATAGTGGGTAACACCTCCACCCCTCCTAGTAGGACCAGGGTTAACACCTTATCATGGAATATTATTGAACTTCAATTGTTCTTGGAGATTTTGTCATCACATGGTCGTTTTGGTAACAATATTATCTGCAATGCAAACACTTGTCCATGCATTTTAACATATGCATCAATATATTCAAGATACATTGTATTTAAATAATATTTTATGTGTATTTCACATAAGTTGTTATTTACAATATTGATCTTTGTGTTCACATAACATACTTGGCCATGTCTAGCCCATATATTTGTAAGTTAATTTTCATATTAAAATGTAGTCATTCTTTTATTTCCATCTCATCAATCATGTCGATATGCTGAAATGAAATAAAATTATAGATATCTTCATCCATAACATAATTAATGATTTAGATTTCATAGCAAGGTTAATCAAATACTAAACTTCATATTGGTATCCATATTCCAGCAAAGTTAAGCAAATAATATATACCATGTACCAGCAAAATAAAAATTCATTTTTACATGTGATAATCCAAAATATTAGTCTTAAGTATCCAACTCAAAATAAAGTAAATATATACAAAATAAGGTTTTAAGTTCCTTAAAGCCAACACAATTTGGGGTATTTCTGACATACGGTCTTTGTGTCTTCCCACGTAGCCGATCCAGGGTTATAATTGCCCCATAGGCCCTTAACTTAGTCTACCAAGCGATTCCTCAGTCAGTTCCTTCCATTTAAGGTTATGAGATTTTCCAGCTATGTAATGTCTTAATATAGATACATGAAATAAATTATGAAATTTATGCAAGTGGAATGGCAGTTCAATATGATAAGTGATAGGTCCAAATTTTTCCAGAACTTTGAATGGCCCAATAAATCAAGGCGATAACTTTGTTCCTTTTTCCAAACTGGATGGTGCTTTTGTTGGGTGTGATGCAGATGAAAACTTGATCTCCTACTTCATAATTCCTATTTGTCTTGTGAGCACCAACATAAATATTTTGTCTATCTTGTGCCTCTTTCAATCGTTGTCTAATTTGTTTTACCTATTCCTCCATCTCTTGAATTAATTTTGGCCCCACTATCACCCGATCTTCTAACGTGTCCCAACTTAATGATGTTCTGCAAGGTCTGTCATATAATGCTTTAAATGGAGGCATTCTGATTGAACTATGCTAATTGTAATTGTATGCAAATTCAATTAAGGGCAAGTACTTTTCCCATTGTGTTTGTTGATCCATAACCTACATCCTAAGCATATCTTCTATTACTTGGTTCAGCCTTTCTGTTTGCTGATCAGTCTCAGGGTGATAGGTTGTACTTAAATCTAGTTGAGTTCCTAAGGCTAACTACATACAAGTCCAAAATCTTGAAGTAAATCATGAACCTTTATATGATATGATCTTCTTAGTTACTGCATGAAATCTGATAATTTCATTTATAAATACCTGAGCTACATCAACAACTTCGTAAGTATCTCTTACAGGAATAAAATGGGCGTTTTTCATTAATTTATCCATCATAACCAGAATGGCATTATGCCTTTATGGGGTAAGAGGTATCCTGACGACAAAATCCATAGAAATTAGTCATAGGAATATTGTGAGGTTGTACGAGACCTGTTGGATGACAATGCCCAACCTTCACTTGTTGACATTTGAGACATTTTGCAATAGATTGGATAATATCGTGTTTCATGCCTAACCAAAGAAGAGTTTCTTTGTATCAACATGCATTTTCTTTACACCAGGATGTGCATAATATAATACTTTATGGGCTTCCTTAAGAATGGTGTTTTAGAGATCCCCACTATCAGGTATGTACATCTTTCTATGGAATCACAAAATTCCATCATTTTCTTGTTCATATCCCTTAAACTTAGGTTCTTTTGGATTTTTATTATCAAGCCCAGATCTCACTTTTAAATTCCAACTGTCTCTCAAGAGATTTTCTAGTATTCACCTCCTTAAGTCCACCTTGATAGGTATAAGGGAAAATATATGTGGTCATCTACTTAAAGCATCTGCCACTACATTCTCTTTTCCTTTAAAATATGAAATTCCAAAGTCATACTCACTTAGGAATTCACTCCATCGTCTTTGCCTAGCGTTCAAGTCTCTTTGTGTAAACAAATATTGTACACTGATGGTCGCTTTTGAGCATAAAGATTCTCCCTACCAGGTAGTGTCTCTAAATCGTGTGTGGCGCAGAGTTCTTCATGAGGCTTTAATTTCCTGAAGGCATATGCTATTATGCCTCTATTCTACATTACTACACCTAATCCTTGCTTGGATGCATTAGTACATATAGTAAAATCTTTGTCCATATTAGGTACTGGAAAGATTGGTGCACTGGTCATCAATCTTTCAAGTTTAGAGAAATCTCTATGAAAATGCTCAGGCCATTCACACCCAACTCCTTTACGTCGGAGGGTTGTGATAGGCTTTGAAATTTTTGATAACCCTTCTACAAATATTCGATAATATCCGACTAAACCCATAAAACTTTTCACTTCATGCACATTCTTTGGTATCAACTACTTGATGATTTATTTTGTCTTCTCATGATCTACTAAGCTCCCTTCACTAGATATAATATGACTTAAGTAATAAATCTTCTTTTGAAAGAAGGAACACTTGGATAACTTTCCATATAACGGGTGTTCCTTGAGGCAAGATAATACTATTCATAAATGTTCTTCATGCTCTTTCTTATTTTTTGAGTAGATGAGAATATCCTCTAAGAATACCTCTACAAATTGGTCGAGATATTTGCGGAAAACACTATTCATAAGGTTCATGAATACTGCTAGTGCATTGGTAAACCCAAATGGTGCCAATGTGAACTCATAATGCCCGAAGCACGTTCAGAATGCAGTCTTAGAGATATCATTTTCCTTAATTCTTAGTTGATGATAACTGTATCATGGATCGATTTTTGAAAAGACAAGCACCCCTTTCATTTGGTCAAAGAGGTCATCAAATCGAGGCATTGGATACCGATTCTTTATTGTAGCTCGATTTAAGTCTCGATAGTCTATGCATAGCTTCAAGGAACCATCCTTCTTCTTGACAAAAATTAATGGAGCACCCCAAGGTGACGTACTAGGTTGGATATATCGATGGATTTCCTCGAGCTACTCTCCTTGAAGAAGTTTCGGGGAGTCTTCCATGGAAATTCTGGCTGTGGGGGTCATGTTGGTCTGACATCTCTTTTAATCCCTAGATTTTCCTCTGCATAATGGGCACATCTAACTACCTCAGTCACTGATAATGGCTTCCACGTTCTGTCCATGGTCTTGATTCGAGGATTTAGCCCATACACAAAACGCTCAACTTGAAGTTCATCAATATCAAGATAAGGAACGTATTTTACGAGTTCCATAAACCTTATCTCATATTCCTCCATTGTTTTGTTACCCTGAACTAACATATGGAAAGATTCGACTTACTGCTCTTGGAAGTAAGGTGGCAATTATTTAGCGTTGAATCTTTCCTCGAACAACTCCCAAGGAACATTGTCTGATGTAAGATGTAGTTGCCTTTCTAGTTTTCCCCACCATATCAATGCACTTTCACTAAGCCGAAATATAGAGATATTTGTTTTAGAGGTAGAAGAATATTCTCTTAGTGCGAAACACCTTGCCATTCCTTTGAGCCATGCTTCAACAAGTTCTTTAGCTCGCTCTCCTATAAATTCTATGAGTTTAATCCTTTGCAGTTCCCTAGAAATATCTGCCTTCGATTGTCTATAATCAAAACCTTTGGGTTTCTTTCCTCAAGATGAGGTTTGTCTTCCTTGGTATTATCTATTGGAAACCCTTTTAATGTTTCTAATATGGCTTCCAATGAGTGCATTATAACGATTGGCTCAGGTGCTGAAGCAATTGGTGCTAATCATTTATTAGTGTCGATAGCGGCGATGACGATGACGATGGTGGTGGTGTTAATGATGGTGATGCTACCCGATGGCGTCGTCATTGTTGATATGTCTTTTCCATCACAAAATTTCATGGACATATAATAAGATGATGAAAATCTGAGGTACAATTTAGATTTAATAAATATAATTTCGTAAATTCAAGCTCACATACGGGTATAATTTTTTGCTATTGTTATCTACAGGCATGTCTTACTTGTACTGAGGTCAAGGAGGGTGGTATCGCTACCTACTTCTTCTAATGCATGGTAATCTATTCTGATGCGTAATAATACTTATCAAAATGCATGGGTCTATTAGACCATAATATCATTTTGTAATAATTGCCTAGTATTTTCTAGTCCTAAGTGGAGTTATGGAATGGATTATTGAAACTTTTGGGTTTGCTTTATATTTTCTCACCATTTTATATAAGGTCAATGTTTTATTCTATGTTTTTATCTTTTCTCTGGAGATTAGGTGACAATTTTGGATGAGATGATTAATTTTTGTTACTGAGATTGTATTTTATATCTATACTTTCAACTCAACACTTTTTATAAATATCTAAAAAAATGATATCTTCAAAGTACTTGAGTTCCACAATTTCTCGTATATATAAAATTATAGTTTGAATAACATACCAATTAATAAAATAAATACTTACAAAATTATTGAATAATTTTTTATTTACTTTGAATTTAAAGTTAACATATCTTACAATAAATAAATAAAATTATCCAGAAAGCAAGCCTGTTAAAATTAAATAATTAAAATAACTATAAAAATTTTCAAATAATTTTTTTTATTTTTCTTAAATTCTGATAAACTAATTTTAATTTTACTAAATATTAATCATGATTTTATATCTTAGTTAAACATTAATCATCTTACCTGAAACCAAAATTTCTTTCATGATATTTCTTTTAACCATGAAGAAACAAAAACAACCCTACCTTCCCAACACACAATTATAATGATATGAATGATAATAATGGAATGCAATATCCGCAAATGCTTTCTCTTGTGAGAATTTGAATTATACAGTCATGATATACTTCGCGTGCGGTAAAGTAAATGAAATTTTAAATTTGCTTAGTCACGACAAACCATATTAATTTATAGCTAGCACAAAACCCAAAACCCAATGTATAATGAAAAATGGTAGCCAACACTCCTGTTCATTAGGGAAATTAGATTCCCAAGTATTTGATAGTAAAAGCACATATTGATTAGATAAATGTATCACATCTGCTAGTGTTGAATTCTTTTCTCTCACTTCGATGACAATAGACTCCTATAAGTCACCCGAAAGTTAAACCTATACGCAAATTTTCTTATTGAATTGTGGATGGAAGGCCATTTTGAGCTTATGGAAAATAATTTTCCGGGGATGGGGCTATGGGCTAATATTTCCAAAAGAAAGAAAGAAAGAAAAAATAATAAAATCAATATTGTTGACAGGGAACTTGGCCGAGTAGAGCATTAAAGCTCGGCAAAAACTTCAACAAAGAAATCTTCGTTCCAACGAGCAAATACTATAAAGGTATTCTGCGTACTCCATGATAATCATGCAATTAGAAAAATTCATAAATTGACACATGAAGAAATTCATTGATCAAATTCCTAATATTAGACATATGCAACCCAAATGGTTCCCACTTCCCAGAACTCCCCAACCAAAGCACATATCATATTTTCTAAACAGATACAACCAACAAATAACCAACAAGAGCATCCAAACTATATTTGAGACAAGACTCTTTATATTCATCGGGAGTAATTTTAATAGGCTATTCAAGAGGAGTAGAGACACTACTTCGTGAAATACTTTGGGTACAAACCTGTGTGTCTTCTTGGGCATCAATGCCTTCCCCAAATATTACAGTAAAATTTCCCACAATCCTATTGTTGGCCATTTTGGCTCTCATTACCGCTATCCTATTGTTCATGATTTAGATATTATAGTTCATGGTTCATACGTACAATACCCAACAATTTTATTTTATTTTTTCGTTGTTTTGTTTTGTTTTTTTGTTGTTTTGTTTTTGCGCAGGCATATATTTCCTCTTAATTTGTGATATATATATATATATATATATGCTTTTAACCTCACGCATACGACATTCTACACATACTCGATTCCAAAAAATTTAACGCATCATATAGAAGGCGTTCAACCTATGGACCTAAAATCACGTCATTTCTCTAGTTTTTTTTATATTTTCCCAAACAATGACATTATTAAAACATATAGTGATTACAATTACTTCCTTTGAATGGTCCAAGAGTACAATTATAGTACAGGGTCCAAGAGTTTGAGATGGTTATGTTACCAAATTGTGGAACCTTAAATTCAAATTTTGACAATTTTAATAATATTAATCCTCTGATACCAATTTATGAAACACTAATTCAGAAATTGACAGAATTGGAAAAATCGATGCTCAGAATTCAAATAATGATATTTTAAAACAAAATATGTCAATTTAATACACAAATACATACCTGGCCTCCACATTTGAAGTCGATCTTGAGCTATCGTAGCTCCAAACTTGCTCCCATTACCAAAGTGACCAAAATCTCCCTGCCAAACTGGGCACAATCTTGTTACCCAGCTCCAAGATACTTAAGAATTGAAGCACTCTACTCCCCATGCCTAAAAGCTTCAAGAACAACTGCTCAAATTCCCTCTTTGTCTATGAATTTCTTCGTATTTCCTTCTTTGTTTGTTTAAAGAACCCCAAAACTCCCTCCTTCCATCCTCCTTCTCTATTTGTGTAAACAACACCAGAAATCCCTCCTTCTGTCCTCCTCGATTCTATTATAACATCCCTCTTTCACTGCCCTCCTCCCACCATCTCCGTATGCCTGTTTGACATAAAGGTTTTGCCTCTGAGTTGGTCAGAGGTGGAGTGAGCCCTTGCATCCAGCGTGCTCCCTTTGAAATTTAGAGGCAGGCATATATATTATCAAGTTAATGGTAGGTGGAATATTTGTTTTATTAAGTGGAATTTACTCTCGTTAAGTCCATACATTACCTCGAATGTTTTATTACTTTTATTTAATGTGGTTGGTACCATTATTTTATTCCTTTTAATACATTTATATAATTCATACTTGAATTTGTTTAGGTTTTTTATTTTTATTATTAAATGGTTTATATGATTAGTCCTTTTGAAACTATATATATATAAATTATGAAGTACTTATACCACCACCATAATATATAATTAGTACATACAATGAATTATTCAATATAAAAGGGGAACAGTGGTGGTGGTATGTACTAATTATATATGATGATGGTGGTATAAGTACTTCATAACAAATATTCATTAGATTCTGGTACATTAGTATTTACGTAACTTTAATTCATTACCTTATACTTGGACATTTTCCATACTTAGTTAGTATGCATACTAATGCAGTGCATGCCATACATGCATATGTAGCTATCATATGCATGTCTCATATGCATGCTAATATTTCTATGTTCCCTATAACTCGAGATGGGTTATTACACGCACCACCACCAGTGTCGTGAGTAGCTGGCACTAGAATAGCGCCGCAGTAGAGATCAGACGATGGGGATGCCAGGCCTTCCAACGACTCAAAGTGTCTCGCAAGGTGAAGTTGCACAAGGGTTAATGCGCCAAACAGATGCATAGGATGCTACGTGTCAGCTCATTGTGTCATTCGCATCATCTCTTGAATTTCAAATGTCGTAACCTTATCCGGATGAAATTTCACCACGTGGCCTCCACCCCATGTAAGTCACCCACATCACCATGCCACATTTTTTGTGTCTCGTTATCTTGTTGTTTGCTACCTCACCCCTCACCAGGCCCAATCACGATACACGAACAAATTGCCATGTGGCTAGCCCTACGTCTAGTTGATGTCAATGTGGCATCATATGAACCTTCCTACCAAACTGATCGTCAAACATGTCATGCATTGACTAGTATAAAAGGCATACGAGGGCCCATTTTTTCATTTTTCATGGTTGTGATGTAGTTCGACCTTTATGCATCTGTAGCTTTTACTTTCCCAAATGTAATAAGGTTTAAGTGTAAGTCATTCAAAATAAGCTAGTAAGTTGTTCCTTTTCATGAATCCTTCTAATCAAAGGTCTCTTTACTTTAGCATTTATGCGCATTTGTCTCAAACTTAAACCCTAGCCTTGCCTTGCAAGAAACACATGCTCTTTTAAAAAATACCTTTCCCTGGACAAAAGAACTCTACAAATTCATGGAATTAACCTTCTAGATATCTTATTGGGCTAGAATAACCTCCTTATTTGCTAAATTCATATTCCTTTAATTTAGAAACCCTAAGCCTGACACTCATGCATGCGCTGTGAGGCTCAAAGTTTTAAAAGGTCCTCTTGTCAACTTATCACTCTCATTTTGCGACACATGGCATCATGTTATTTGTTGATTTTGATTCTTGGAATCTCTTTTGTGCTTATTTCACTTGCTATTCAATCAATCATATCTGACATATTGCCTTAACAAATGGCCTTTTCATCCACAAAGAGCTATGTAAATATAAAAGGGAAGAACAAAGAAGCATGATGTTATGACGAGGACATTAGCAACCGAGACTTTCTCATGGCAACATTTGAACTAAGAAAGTCCATTCATGTTTTTATCTAAGCAACTATACCTCTTAACAGTTGAGGAGTCATTGTGTCTGCTTCCAAATCAAAGAAGGGAGTTGGAAATTGCCAAGACAAAACTCGTCTAGGCAAGGGAACATATTAGGAGACTGGAAATTGAGTTGGAGCTTTTAAGAAAGTAGAAATTTGACAAGCCTTCTCTCAAGGCAATCAAGAAGACAATATGGGGTGAATGATAAAGATTATGGATAAACAATGGAGTCATTTGGAATTGATTCAAGAAATGTTCAAGACCATGAGGAGAGCACACAAAAAAATATAATCCATCGATAATAATATTGGAGATTCCCCTTCAAGGTTGAGGTCATTATAGACTTCCTTAACCACGTGTCTAAGGAAGAAGTGACAAACGTGAATCTCAACAGATCTGAATGGGTGATGAGGGACAACCAAATAATAAGGAAAAAAATAGCAATAATGGCCAGAGAAGAGGTGAAAGCTTGGATGGAAGAAATAGAAGGTTTTAAGAAGAAATGTGAGATGTTCTACCGAAAGAATTTTCCAGCCTTATTTAATGATGAGGGGAACTTGCTTCCCAAAGAGTCCTCCATGAAAACCCTGACTATAATTAAAGAAGACCACAAGGATCTCAGAGGAAAGGATCACACTTTCCATGGGAGAGATATTATGAAATTATATAATGATCATTGTGAATTTTTGTTCTTGCACAAGAATATTTCAAAGAGCAAGAAAGAATTGATTATGATGGCATTACCATCATGGAAGGAGCCATCATAAAGGCATGTTCATGTGACATCCCATACGACAAAGAATGGACGACTTTGATGGACCTGTATGAATGGGTTATCCAACAAGGTTTACACCCATATCACAACAAGCACCAACAAATGGAATTTCAAGCTCGAGGCTTTCATCATATCAAATGTGACTTCAACAGTTAGTACTGGCATCAATCCTTGCCTCGACATTGGCATCGACATCACCATCATCGTCAGTGGCTCAACCAAAGTAATGCTCTACTCAGGAAACACCCAACCAAGAGAGAGAGAAGACCCAACACAACCAAGAGAGAGAATGAAGATTTATTATAACCAAATCTAAAGGGACCCTCTATAACTAGAAGATCTTTCAAGAAGCTTCTAGAGAAAGTTAGTTATATTACAGCTAGAAATTTTGTAAATAATCTTGGTGGGTTTTTAAATACCACTAGTGATTTAGGGTGAGGTCTTGGTTCTTGAGTGCCTATATATAGTCCTCATTTTTTTTATTTGGGGAGGAAAAATCTGGGCTATAGGGAAACCCTGTCAAATTTTTTTGCAATTGCTAAAAGGTTTTGAAGCTATTTAGAGAAGGAATTATACAATGACGCTTGGTTTATTTTCATGTAATTTCATGTACCCACCTGATTTTTGAAACATTGCTACATATGAATGCAATTTTATGCCATTTTCATGGCATTTTGTGTTGTAAACTTGCTTTGTTATGATGATGGTATCGAATTGTTAAACTGAAGTGAATTATGGAATTAGTATGATGATTATCAAGGTTGTTTGAAGAATATGTTGAATTCCTTAATAGGTTTTACAAAGGTTTTAGAAGAAATGGCAAATTTCAAGAATATTTTGATTTCTAGTAAGTTGAATTCTTAATTTCTCAACTACCCACTAGATCGGTTTCTAAAGTTGGAAGCTGGGAAGTGCAAAATTGAGAAAGGTCTAGAATAATAGCTGGAAAGGAATATGAGTTTCTAGAGGAAGATAGAAGAACTCAAGATAGAAATTTTGGGATAACTCTCACTCACTTCTGAGGTGTATCAAGGGAGATCAAATTTTTTATAGTATGGTCAAAGTTGTTGCTGATGCTGTTAGGTCGAAGTTGCTTTAGAAGGGTTATCATCTATAAGAAGGATTCAGGGATGACTTGGTGTGGAGGAAGACTCTATCTAGGTCTGGAGTTTGGGATTATCTTGAGAATCTATTGAAGGAAGATTTTTTTACTAGGTTGTCTCCTAGATAGGGGTTTTGCCATGGTTGTTCACCTACATATGTGTTCCTTGTGTTATTGTTTTGGTAATTGCTTGATGAACTAAAAGATAAAAGAAGAACATAAAGATAAAAGAATCACAAGTAATTATCTATATAAGAAAATATTTCTACGTTTTTCATTCTCTAATAGCACCACCTCCCATACACTGTTCTTCATGATGGATTCGTATTCTTCAACCATGGCATCAATCCAAACAAGTTGAAAAATTTCTTCCTCAAATGAATAATTCTTTGTCTCAATGAGTTCTTTCATGAGAGACATGTAACCAATGTACCTATCAGGTGAACTCCTCTACCTGCGCTGTGATGTGGGGGCTCCCACATTCTCCCATGCATCCTGCAACAATCTATCAGCTTCTTTGGTTCTATTTCTCCCCTCTCTAGAAGATTCTAGTTGAGTGGGTGCCTCCACTCTACCTCCTGTTTTCTCTTATGCATGTGGCTACTTCAAAACTTCATGAATATCATCTTGAGGCTCCTCCTTTGGAGCTATATACTTCTGCTCTGATGGGATACTCAACTCTTGTTCTAGAGAGCATCTCATAACCTTGTCCTCATCAAACTTGACATCTCTTCTTACAACTATCATCCTAAATGAACGAAAATACAACCAATATTTATGTGGAGTTTCAGTGTATCCCACAAAAACTCCCAACTTTGTCGTAGGCTCAATTTTTTTCCTCGAATCCTTGGAGACATGACAATAAACCAAAGCTCCAAAAATTCTGAAATGAGACACATCACGCTTTCTCCCAAATAAAGTTTCCTCTGATGTGATCATACCAAGTATTCTACGAGGGCTCTGGTTCTACAAGTAGACTGTTGTGTTGCATGTTGTTGCCCATGGATGAAATGACAGCCCCTGATCATGCAACATGGCCCTTGTTGCTCCCATTATGCTCTTGTTCTTCCTATTAGCTACCCCATTTTCTTGTGGGTTATGGGGTGTTGTTAGTTCTCTTCGAATACCTTCTTTCACACATAAATTTTTTAAGGCATGCAAAACAAATTCACCTCTATTGTCACTCCTGAGATCCTTCACCTTCTTTCGAGTCTCCTTCTCAACTAATGCCTTCAACTCAATAAATTTTGAGAAAACTTCATCCTTCTTCTGCATGAAGAAGATCCAACATTTCCTAGAGAAATCATCAATAAAAATAACATAATACTTATGTCTTGTTGTGGAGGCTATAGAAAAGGACCCACAAACATCATAGTGGACTCGCTCCAAGATTTCATCTTCTATGCTCTCTCGGTCATGGAATGTGGATTTGAAATATTTCCCCAATGTACAACCCTTGCAGACATCTTGCTGGTTAAGGGAACCTTTAGGGAGACCGATGGTTATTTTCTACATGATTTTTAAGGTGCCATGGTGTAGATGTGCACTTTTTCAGCCTTAATTCTTAATGCAATGTAATCTCCCACCTCAAGTTTGTATAGGTTCTTCACTCGAACCCTTATCTACTTCACTTGCCCAATAGCTATGTGTCTCATAAAGGCTTTCCCTTTACTAAAAATAACATCATAGTCATGATCCTCCAATACTGTTATAGAGATCAGGTTCTTTTACAGCCTGGGTACAAACATAAAATCTTTGACGCGAAGAGGAGAGGCTTTCTCCCTCTCAAACGTGGCAATACCAATTTTTGTAACACTATACCTCCCATCATCACCCATTTCGATATGCATATGGAGATCCTTCTCCTCCAGGCTACTAAAAAACTCCTTGCACCCTGTCATGTGGAACAAGGGAACAAAATCAAGGTATCACACACTCCCCATAACAATGTTGGCCATGCATGCTATTAGGGTGAAGTATAATTCAAATTGTGAAGCTAGAGCTTCACCCACTGCTCCTCCTAAAGGCTTCTTGGTATACTTCTTGTGCAGACATTTTGTTGCATAGTGCCCAAACTCGTGGAAGTGGAAACATTTTATCTTGCTCATGTCTTTCTTCTTGCTGTTATTTTGGTTAGACTCAGGTTTTCTCTGGGTCTTCTTAGCTTTTCCCTTCTTCCCCTTTATAACCAATGCAAAATTATCTTCATCCTTAGATTTGGATGATGTTCCATCCCGGTTATTTCTCATGAACTCTTCTTGAACCAATTGGACCACAACCTTTCCCAAGTTGGTAATTTTTCCATTCCATTCATAGAGTCTTGGTAGTTGTGCTAGGATTTTGAAAGGCCTATAAGATCTAGTCTCACCAGGTTATTTTTTGCAACATTCACTAGGCCATTTTATCACATCTGGTCAATAGGCCTACAAACTGGATCAATCAACATCCATGAACACGTTGTCATCACCCCTACACAAATCCCTAAGCATGACTCTCCCAAATCCCTGAGTTTCTAACCTTGACTACTTTATTTTAGTGCTTTCAAGGCCCAACACACCCTGGCCCTTTAGGGACCTGCATTTAGCAACAGGTTGCTCAGTTCTGCACATGCTCTCATCAGAGGAGGTTGTCCCTTGTTGGGGTGCGTTGATTATAGAAATTCAGGAAAAATAAAAAGAATCCCAAAGATTCCTCTTCCAGAAGCTTCCAGGAGTTGTTACAACCATTTACCTTGGATAAGAACTTTGAATCCTATTTGATCCTACCTTGGAGTTTTCACATCTTATCCCTTGAGCTCTTCCTCCCATCAAGAGTGGATCTCAAGTCTAGATTGGTAAATGGATAAAAATTCCTAAACTACCATCCTCCCCTACATATTTACTACCATCCACAAGTTAGAGGTTGGATTTTGGAGACTAATCATACCCTTATGCTATTTATTTTATCATAAGAGAGTTATTGTTGGCCCTCATTTTTGGTCCATTTTTGCTTAAGAAAAATTACTTAATTCTTATATTATACATCCATTTTCCATCACATCCACCTCATTTTGATGTATTTTATGCATATTCAGGTATTTAATTTTAGCAATTTCTAGAGGTTTTTATGAAAATTGAATTTCAAGTGCAATGTTTGGACAGAATCAAAAATTCCCGTAATAGCTATATGGAAGTCATATTTGCAGGACACCTAGGCACGAGATGGATACATGTATGGAAATATTTAGAACTAGCACTGAACAAACTCCAATTGGTTCGGTCAAAACAATCTAAATCAGGCCCGGTCAACGCTTGTCAAACAGGACTAGTCATCCAGAAAATCCCTAGGAAATAGAGCAGTTTTATGATTTCATGAGATTGTCCATATTTTTAGTGATAGATTGGATGGATTCGTCTTGGATAGGTGGATATGGATAGATATAGTTGTTAGAGATACTTTAGATCAATTTGTTTCATGATCTTCTATTTAAGCCAAAACTTTGAAGGCTTATGCATGTAGAATTTTGTCTAACTTATGTGGAGACATTTGAATATTTGAAGTTAATTTGAAGAACCTGTTCTACTTACATTTTGCTATTCAATGTGTGGGTGATTGAATGAAGTTGCAGTAGTTGATAACATCTCCAAGTGTGCAAAGCAAGGGTGGAGGGCCCCCACTCCAAGCTAAGTACACTTCATAATTAAACTAGCTTAATTTTCATGAACTAGTTGCTTCAGATTTGTTTATTTGTTTTGTTTCAGATTTGCTTACTTGAATTGATGTGTGATTATTTATGTTGTTGATGAATCTTAGTTTTTTTATCATTTTGATAAGAAGGGACAACAAAGTGTTCAAGTTGAACCCTCCTTCTATTGAATTAATGAATCAAAACTAGAATTCATCTTTATTGTGTTCAAGCAGTTTTATGCAATTTCAGTTTTCTAACAATAGCATAATGATGAATGAATTTGTGATGAGGAATATCAAAGATCTCTTAAGTTAGGAGTCTCCTTCATTGTTTATTAATGCATCTTAAGCTGTTGTTAATTAATGATTTTTGATTTCTATTCATCAAGTGATATTGTAGAAGAAGGACACAAATGGATCTCTTAAGTTAAGAGCTACTTCATCTCCCATATATTGCATAAGTGAATTAGAAATTATTTAAATAGATTTATATTTGTAATATTCACTTCCTTAATTTTGCATATTTTATCTTCTAAGCTTGGCTACATCTGATATCCATACATTGTGGACATGCCTCCAAGTTTTACAAACCTGGATTGATAATGAATACTTGTGTTAATTTGTGTTAATAAATTAGCTCAACAGCTATCATTCCCATGCATTAGGGTGACATTGTGGCAAGGAAGGACAATTCAAATTGGAGGGATTTCTACCAGATCATCTTCCACTTTTAATTGTAAACTCTTTCCCTTTCATATTAATACAAAGAGTATATTAATTTTCTATGTGTTATGTTATGTTTACATTCATATATTCCAATTTTATGCTGATCCATTGAATAGAGTGATTGGATAATGCTACATAGATGCCGTAGATCTTTGGCTTGTGTTGTTTGTTTGTGCAGGTTCTAATTATAGCGATCAGAGCTATGGTTGGAACTTACAAGCCAAGAGGAGAGAAGAGCTTGCAATAGATCATAAGTAAGCATCTTTCCATTCTCCAATTCCTCTAAGGAGAACTTTATAGTCTTGATTTCTGTTGTTCTAGACTAGACCACTAGGTCTAGGGAAGATACTTCTGTCTGTAGTCGTAGATTCTGTATAAAAAAATTGGTGACTATGTTGGGGATTGATTCATTCCGTTAGTGGTTTCCTTGAATTTTTCCCTTGTTACACCTCTTGAACATACCTTTAGTGTTTTACCCAATCTAAATTGACCCTAGGAAGACCTTTCATTGAGTTGCATTTAATTTTTTGTGTAAAAAAATCCCTTTTCCTTGATCAACGCACCCGCTGGTCCGTTGACAGAGTGTTGCAGAGTAGCCTAGCCTTCTTTGCACCTATGTTGCGGAGTAGTGGTAGCCTCTTTGCACTTGCGCTGACCCCTATTTCATGCAAAAAAAATCTTTTTAATGCTTTTCTCTCTAGTTACCTTGATTCTAGTTGGTCCTGCTTATGTCCCTAAGTACGTTTAGCTCTCTCAGAAGCCTTCATCTTGTTTGTTTTTGGTTTTGAGTACCTTTGATAAGAATTTGTTTAGATTTTTATTTGTTCTTGTCATTAGGTCATTAGCAAACTGATTGCTTGATCATTGGGTTGCTTGAAGGAAATGGTGTTTTAGTCATCATTATGAAAAGTGTTTTTTATCAGTGATTAGGCGAATACCTTAGTTTTCATTTGAAAATTAAGTGGAATTGAAAACAAAATTCTTATGCATTATGCATTGCATCTAGGGTTTTGTGAGTAAAATTGTAATTAGAAACAATTGCATTAGGGGAATTGCTTAACAACCTTGTTTTTTGCATCTTGTATGTTGCATATTCTTTGTTCTCTTCCTTGCCATATATAAGTTTTCATTGAAAATAAAAGTTTCATTTTATCATGCTAGTTTTCATTTTAGGATAGTTAGGTGAAATTCGTGGTGAGCCTTGAAAACCGAAACTTAACTCAAGATAAACTTTAAAATCCATTAAATCAACCTAAGGAGAATTTGTAACATTAATGAAAACATCTAGAGGTCTAGGCTAGAGAGGTATGTCAGTGTCTATAAACGTAGGAGTTTTCGTTTTTTCCAACGTTGCATTCTGGGTGTGATATCTTGTTCCACATACGTAAGGGTATAAGACCATTCTCCACGTACATCCAGGTATATTGGATGGCACTCCGCGAACGAAAAGTTGTTGGGAACACTCTCATCATACGGTTAAACATTAGACAACACTAACATAAACTACACTTCCACCTATTGTCGAGTATATTTTGGAAGTCCACCATAGGTTGTTATCCTTGCCATAGGCAACCGAGTTGGCCCCCTTGTACACTGATACACCGAACACAACATTTAGGGAGATTGCATGCCCTTATGTAAATCCTTGGTTCTCCAAGGTTGTATATGGAAGTTCACAGTTGCTGGTAAACCTTTATGCCTAGTTTACCCTCTTTGATTTATTTTTTGTGTTAATTGTTTAAATTTATTAATCCAACGTGGAAGAACAAAACCCTTTACCCCGTCCTTCGCGTAGAATGCAAAATAAGCCACCTCTTCCACCAGAGGCAACTCCTGGTCATCATTAGAAGCATAAGAAAACATAGACTACCAGATCCAGTACTTCAAGGGCTATTATTTTTGTCCTCCATATGAGGTAGATCCATAAGAATCATCTTTTCCTATGAGTATGGAGCCCAAGATTACCTCTCCATTGGCTAGTGACTCTGACACAATGAAAAGTGAAGCACCTGAAATATCTTTACCTGAGCTTATTGAACTTGACTTTCTTGAGTCAGAGACAACTCAACCTAACGTTATACAACCTGAGGTACCTCATCCATCTAAAACTATTACTTCAAGGCCTTCTCATTCTCTTCCTTTGTCTCAGACACAACCCCAAACTATATATCTTGGACCCGATGGTGAACCCCTTCCACCTGGTCTTGTGAGTATCAAAGAGATTCCATAGGAAGAGCCTCAAATCTCCTCTCCCATTTAAGCAGGGGATCATTTTTATCATACCAATCCTTCTCCTTCTCCTCATACTACATTTCAACCTCCTTTTGTCTAATTCTTTTCCTTTCAACTCACCTTTGAGTTTCCCTTGGAAATCTTCTTTAAGACAGATAACCATGACAAAGTCTGCTATGGTTTCCTAGCCTATATCTGCTACCATGGCTTAGCCCACCAAAGTTGTAATCTCATCCATGTTTGTAACGACACCAGAGGCACATTTGTATGGTGGCCCATTTGTCCTGCATGGTTACCAATCTTTGTCTGGTACCTTCTCTGGTGCAACATCCAGTCCATGGCCCTCTCCCATGACATCTACATTTGGAATCCCATCCGGTTCTTCTTTAATGGGCGCTACACAGGCCGCTCCTATCCCACCATCTACACCTATATTCCAGCAGCAGACTGATCCTTATGTTAGTGGACATGGTTATTTACAATAACCCAATCCGTCTCCTATTGGGAACCCTCCTCTTGGGGGGCAGTTGCCTATGTATTATCCTCCTCTCTTAGCATGGGGACAACCTATTGTAGGTTCATTTCCATATCCTCAATTTAGTGCTCAGCCTAAAATGAGTCCTCCCTATTCAGGAATGGCTACTAATGTTTGACAACCTATTATGCCTATCCAACTTGATTTAGTTATAGATTCATCTTTAGCCTCTCAACCTGTTCCATCTACCCCTCAGAATTTTGTTCAACAACCCATATCTCAACCTATTCAAACTCAAATGAATGTGAACCAAAATTTACATGTTGTATCTTTAACTCAACCCACTCCATCAGTATCTAGCGCATCCCAAGCCATCTATACCCAACCTCTTCAAGGTAACTTTTAATCACAATAGTTTGGGCAGACGATTCCTCAAACTCAAATGGGTCAAAATGCGTATGGTATGGAATAAGCACAAGAGAAAATGGATCCACCTTGTGTTGGGATGATGGAAAACCCCACAGGGAAAAATATCCACCATATCAATGTATTCATAAAATGCCTTATGGTCAACAAGTCCAAACTCAATCATTTCAATCTTTGCAAGGTTATCCTGGAGCTGGAGAGCAGGGTTATGTGTATACTGGCTAGCAAAACCATCCCCATCCAAAGAAAAAAATTACTTGTTGCTTAGGCTATCCCATCATATCTAGGATATCCTCCACCAGACCTTAACATGCAGTTTCCATTCATAACAACTCTCGAATTGCATGATTTGACCAGGCTCACCAATGATCCTATTGCTCATTCTCCTTGGTGGCTAGTTATCCCTACCAAGTTGTCTTATGATATTCCTAAATTCAATGGAAATCCTAGAGAAGACCCATCCACGCACATAATGACTTATCATTTTGGTGTTCTTCGAACTCCATTAATGATTGTTTTGTTCATTTACGTCCTTTCCAACGTACACTCACTAGAACGACAACAAAGTGGTATATAGAATTACCTCGAGCTTCGTTTGATAACTTTAGCACCTTGGCTACTACATTCCTAACACATTTCCAGTTACCCACCAGATATGAGATTGGAACAAAACTCTTAACCAATTTCAAACATAATAATGCCACTAACATCCCTTATCATATTCATGAGTGGTGACATCATCTTTGTTTGGCTAAGACTTATATTCCAGACCAATTTTTAGTTGAATGGTTCATTAAGTCTTTGTTTCCATCCATCACAGAAGACGTAGCCAAAGGCAGAGTCATAAACGAAGAGAAGGTGATCACTCATGCCCAATACTTGGATCTCATTTGTACCCAATCTGGCACGCTGTATGATAAGATACCAAATGTGTTACAACCTACCGATACTATTTCTCAAACTCGTGGTAAAGAATCATATGTTGTCAATGGCATGATTGGTTCTACCAGTTAGTAGTCAATGAGTAAACCATCTAGTTCAACTCTTGTTGTCACTGCTCAAAGCCCTCCTTCCACTCCTACAACTTCTACTTCTGAGATCAATGTCGTTCAATCATCTAAAGGAAAATCTTTTCAACCAAGAAGTAAGAAGAAAGACAAACGCAAGAAGAAGAAAGACAATGCTCCGCAGGATATACAAAACAATTAGTCTCCTGAAGAAAAGAGGAAACCTCGTTACGCATGTTTGATCTTTAATGAGGAGAATTTCGTTCATGATTGTCCACACTAGGCAAAACTGAATCAATTCCTTAAATAATTCTCCATGCCCACTATGTTGACATACTTGTTTATGAATCAAGAGACCAATATGGTTGCCCGGGACCCTACTTCCTCTAACTCGGTTTTGATTCTTTCCTCTACTAATCCCAAAAATGACGTTTTGGTGGCTACCTGATGTAAGGGCTACGGTAAATACGAATCCTTCGAACAATTAGGCTATTAATCAACCTATTAGTTCAATCGCATCTCCATCAGATTCTACTCCATATGTCGTACCTACTGAATTAATGATTAAACCTCCAAGGGAATTATCCATAAATTGACATTCAACCCTCCTACAATATCTACCCAAAATTATAACATAGTTGAGGACCTGGCTTAGGCTCCATTAGTTATGTCTACTCTTTAGGTGTTGCAAAATTTCCCCGCCCAAAAGAAGGCTTTTCTCTCGACAATTGGATGTATTGATCCTTCATATTCTAACCTAGTAGTTTTTAACCATGAGAACCATACATCTCGACTTCTGGCTCAATTAGCCTTCCTGATCCAAGTTGTTGTTTGTGGTAAGAATATTCATTGTTCCATTGTGGATGAAGGTGCCTCAACTTGTATTATTTTCGTGTCTTGCTGGAAGGCTATTGGTTCTCCCTAATTAAGTTAGTCACCAACCACTTTGAAATATTTTGATGGAAGAACTTATAAACCGTGTGGGATTTTGAATTATCTACAGGTAGAATTAGGTGGCAAGGTTGTATCAGCATAAGTCAAAGCTATTAATGAACCTCTAGATTATAATCTTCTACTGGGTCGTACGTGGGTCTGTTAGTGCTCGAAATTTCACCTCAGGCTGAAAAAGGTAAACTCCAAGGCAACATCAAACCACTTAGCCTCGTAGCTAGCCCTACGGGGCAGGAGAGGGCTCTCTCCGGTCTATCTCAGCAAAAGGTATTCAATGGGTTGAGACAACCAATAAAGAACACTGATTTTAGGCTAGTAAACTGATAAAAAGGTTTGATTTGGGAATTTTAGGGTTTTGGTGGAAAATTGGGGAAAGGCAATTTTGGGTGCGGAGATTGGACACAGTTTTCGCAGGGGGTTCTTTGGGGCAAGGTAGGAGACTGTATTGATGCCTTTGAAAGATTTGGATGGATTAAGAATGACTGGTGAGGGGCTAAGGAGAGCAAGCAATCACCTTGAATTCTCCTTAAACAGCTGAAAACATTGATATTAAGCAAACTTAAAGGCAGAGCATAGCAACCATGAATTCTACCTTAACACTTCATTTGCCTAATTTGCAGAAGAAAAAGTAAGAATATGATTCGCATAACAAACTTACAAGTACAAAGAGAAACACACCATCAATACATGTAACCATAGGAATCCCAAAAAGGACTGCAAAACCCTGGTCTTTCTTCCTTTGCCAAAAATGCAGAGATACAATGAGTAATACAATAGAAGCTTTCTCCCTCAAAAGTCCAACCATGAAAATGACCAAGAAAGTACATAATATAGGCAAGATAACATATTTCCTTGCCTTTAGAGGTCGAGATCACTATCCTAGGAGCTGTTTCAACCAATTCCAAACTGAGCACTAAAAACTAGGCAGTCAAAACAACTTGCCTCTAGAAGCTAGGAAACCAATTCATTCATTAAATTTTTGCCTATCTTATGAATGAATCTTCTAGAAGAGATAAATGAGTGTCAAAATATCATAAAATTACATCATTTACATCAAGGAGGATCAAAATCCACTCCAAAAAGTCAAACCTAGTCAAAACTGCGTTTTGCTGAGCTGTAGGTGCATTTCTGTGAAAATTGCCCAACGGGTCGCGCCCTGATTCTGAACGGGTCGCGCGCCTTTGGAGCTATTTTTGAGGCACTTCCAGGTGTCCAAATGAGGCAAACGTGGGCTTGTTGGAAAGGTCTGGATGTCTACTTTCCAACCCAAGTGGAATTTCTGAATTTGGTGTCCATTTGCCCCTCCAAAATGGCAATCTCCCAAGATTGCTTCCTGTGTGTCAAAAAGGTGGCAGAAAGTCATTTTTTGCTTGTTTTTTGACCTTCTGGAGGCTCAAAACTTGGTGAAATTTCTTGGTACTGGCTGAGCAAGTGTATTTTGTCCTGACAAATCCAAAAATGCAAACTTTTCTTGAAATGGACCTTCCCATCGAAAGGGTCGCGTGCGGTGCGCGACTCGTTGGTGGAGAAAACCTGTTTTTTGACCAAAAATTCACAAGTGACCAAAAATGCTCAATTTTTTTTGAAATTTGTGCTGGGGTTGAGTCATTTAGCACCATGCTCCTTCAAGGAAGCCTCAACCAAGATGTGGAGGGGATCGGGCCTTTTTCTTCGTTTCAGTGCCTTGGCCAACCGTCCTTGGAGCACCTTCATTCTTGCCTTGCATACGTGCATTCGGGCCCAATAGTGGTTCTTCATATTCCGGAGCAGGTCCTTATCTCTGTTGGCCTTGGCTAGCAACCTCTCCAAATGAGCATTGACCCGGAGAAGCATGGACTCTCGATCTATGGGTGTCAAATCACCGGGTCTCCTACGGGCTAATTCCCGGTCTTCACGAACCCTCTGCTGCTCATAAAGCTCGTGCTCATCCTCCAACTGTTTATTGCGCTACTCTAAATAGTTAATTACCCATTTTGCTATCTGCAATTTCTTGTGCAGCGACTCATTCTCGGTCCTTTGCTCTCAGATGATCTCCCTAAGCTCCGAGCTAGGAGAACAGGTGTCAAGATCAATGATGTCAATATCTGGATCACCTGACAATCCTTCCTCAATCATGGGCTGCTTACCCCTCTCCGATACCTGTGCTGCTATCAGAAACGAGGCCCCTTCCACCTGATGTGGAGATAACACTCGCGGTGCTGATGAAGAAGGCGAGACCCCTTCCACTTGATGTGGAGAAAATACTCGCCGAGCTGATGCAAATAAGGCCCTGTGGCCTCTCTGATATGTGACCAACAGAGGAGAGCTGACATGTCTAACCTCGGGGATATCATGCTGCTATGAAGGTCCTCCCTCCTCATGAACAACCTCCGAGGGTGGTGGTGGTGCTGTGAAGAAATCTCGGGAGATGAAATCCTCCCATGGAATACCTTGCTGGGCCAACTGATGCATGACCACAATCTTGATCAAAGCATAATGGTAAATGCTCCTATGTTGCTGTGATGGACTCTTTCTCTACACCAATGACACCATCTTCTCAATATTCTGGCACATGAAAAATGGTATGTTCATCATCGTACCCGTGTGAAATGCATCAACAAGCGAATATGGTATGAAAACAAACGTGAAAATCTGCCCTCACAGGTGAAATAGCGCATGATGAGCCTCATCAAGGGAACATACTCATCCCTCAAAAATCTGAAAGGAAATACACCAGTCATGTGCCTCATATATTCAGGTTTAATGTAGGGCTCATACTGAAATCTGTCCAATAATTTGTGCTTGTTCCACTCTTCTCCAACATTAGGTATCCCTGTTGCTTGAGCAACCATCTCAGGTGTCAATGTAAAATCCACTCCTGCAAGATTTACATGCCCGTCATGCAAATGCAAAACAAACAAGCGGACCAATTCCCTGTGATGCTAAATTTGAGAAATCCTCTCGCAAAATTCATAACATGATTGATAGCAGAAACATGTGACTGCAAGTGGACAAGCCTGCAAATAGGTCAAAGAGGTGGGCTCCTCTCTCACATGGTGACCACCCTTACCACCCCTCCTCCTTTGTACCTCAACCTCTGGTGTTGACTCACGGTCATCACTTTGCTCATAGTCGGTTTTGGTTTCTGACATGGTTTCAAGAGCAAAGTGGCTGAAATGTACTGCTGCTTCTGCTCAAATGACTTGCTATTTTAACTGTTGAAATGCTGCTTCAAGGGGACAAATAACACAAGGAAGATTTTAGGGAAGGGACCTTTTGAGGGAGCTGAGGGAAAATATATGAAAAAGGGAATTTAGGGAAGGAATCATAACATAGGGTTATGTTATTGAATTTTAGGGATAGGGGTAGGGTTTTAGGGCTTTGGATATTTTTGTTAGGGAGATTAGGTTAAACTGACAAGGGAAGTGGTAATGAGATGTGGGAAAAAATGGGAGTGAAAAGGATGACCTTGAAAACAGCAAAACAAAACCCTGGCTTTACTTGCACTTTGACATTTTTAAGCTAAATACACATGAATTTCCCATTTCATCTTGATGGCATTTATACACATTTTCCATGATCATTTTGCATTAGCAAGCAAAAAACATTGATGATTAGAGGCCTACCTGCAAACTTGAGGAGATTTGGGGTCGTTTTGAAGTGTGTAGGCAATTTACTGTAGGTGAATTCCCAATGGGTCGCGTGCAGGTCTGGACGGGTCGTGCGCGCCCAACACGTCGCGCCAGTGCTTTTTTCTAACTGCTATGACCCCCTTGACACGTCGCGCCTGCCCAATACGTCGCGCACAGGTCTGGATGGGTCGCACGCAGGCTCTGTCTGCAATTTCACCCAATTTCTTTCCAAATCGCTTTTCACTATTGCTTTGAGGAAAATGGTGATCAAATGGAGGGAGAGGGAGCTTTATAGGCTTGATTTAAATTAATTTCTCCTCAAACCCTCTTTCTAATGTTTATAACTTGACACTTTTTCAAAATTTAAATGCTACTGACTTTATGGTTTCCTTTTGCCTGGAAATTGGTTGAATTAATGCTTTTTCTGGAAAATTTTTGCAGGGATAGCTTCTGAGGAATCTTGGCAAAGGGGACCAGGGTTGCATGCTGACTTTCGAAGAATTTTGAATTTTTACAAGTTTTTACAAAAATGAGAAAATGACCTTGTCTTTAAAAACAAGGTTTTTAAATCCAAGGTAAAAATTAGTTGTACAAGATGAAATCTTTTGAAGAAATACTTTGATAGTCATCCCTCTGGCCTGTTGGGCATGTATTGACTTTTAAAGACATGACCTCAAAGACAAATTGGACCTAAACCCTAGACCTAGGACTTTTGACCTTAAGACAAGACAAGTAACCTTGAAAGAGTTTATTGACTGAAACAACTTGATCCAGCAGTGCCAAGAGGGGAATAAAGACACCAGCTCCTCCATCAGGGTTATGGCATGCCTAATGGAATGCAATGGGATGACACTGATGAGACACCTACTTATGCAAATGCAAAGAGTTTTGATCGTTGATGGAGGGCTACTAGACCGACTCTAATAGGATGAACGATCCAGCCAGGGTTTTCACCCCTGCAATTTCTGAAGTAGGTGCTCGACTCTATTTTGATTCTCGCAGTTATTGCTTGTCTCAGGTCTCTATCTGTCAATGTGTCATTTATGGTCAGCACTGTGTCATGTCTATCAACGTGTCGTCTTAGTTTTTGTACAGCACTGTGTCGTGTCAAAGGTGTAGTCAAAATACTGCTGAAGGTTCACACTGTACTGGAATCATGATCTTTTTGTAACATGCCAAATTCAGGGCAGAACTTTCAAGACCATGGCCTTGCTATAATATATTTTTATCAACAATAGGAGTAGACAGATTGAGAAAAAAAAAACAAGTGTATGTACTACTAGTTAGCCACTGGTCCTAGTGGCAAGCTTTGATGACAAAGCAACGTACACATCCATTGCTTTAGTGCTTTGCTTAATGGAGTTACTGCCTGGCCTAACATGGTATCAGAGCCAACTCCTCTTTTTATCCTTTATGTCTTTGTAACTCCCTAGTCTGCTCCTCTGCTCTCCATATAATTCAGTGATTGTTTATGTACGCTCTCTGTCTGACATTACCTGTGCTCTCATTGTCTGCCATACCTGTGCTCTCTCACTGTGCTCTCATTGTTTGACATTGCATACTTTGCGTTTCAATCTCATCGCTTGGGTTTGGCTTTCAATTGACATCGCTTGAGTTTTGATTTCCTTTCAAGTTGCTCTGTTTTGGCTTTTCATGAATGCTGTCACATTGAAGAACGTTGCCCCAGTGGAAAACACTGCTCCGTTGAATGCTGGAGGAAAAGAACGTTGTCACATTGAAGAACGTTGCTCCGGTGGAAAACACTGGTCTGTTGAACATTGGAGGAAAAAAACGCTGTCACATTGAAGAACGTTGCCCTGGTGGAAAACACTACTCCATTGAACGCTGGAGGAAAAGAATAATGTCACATTGAAGAATGTTGCTCCGATGGAAACCACTGCTCCGTTGAAAGCTGGAGGAAAAGAATGTTGTCACATTGAAGAACGTGGTATCACGGTTATAGTTATTATTAATACGCATATAGTCACCATTCCGTTGAATGCTGTTACAGTTATACGCATATAGTTTTTCAATGAAAGCACATATGGATCTATTAATACACATATAGTTTTGTGGAAATGGTGTGATTTGAGGTCAAATAAATTAGAGTAGAGCAGCGAAAACTTCCACTGCTCCATATGTTCTACCGCTCCTGCGCATGAATATTTGGGGACACAGCATGGCTATGCGTGGATATGGACGGGATACACGCTTTGCTTTGGCCATATTTTCGTCATTTTCACCACAGTTTATGATTGTATTAGTGCAGAAGGTTAAAGGAGTAATAGTTTATTTTTGTGTGGTAGATGTTAAGACTGTGAAGGTGTTTGACTAGCCTTAGTATCACTAAAGACAAAAAAAAGGGGCGTTGAGCAGAAACAATTTTGCTCAAGATTTTCCTTATTTTATTAGTCATTCTAGATTTAAGGAATACAATATATTGATAATGGTGCAATGAGAAGTTCCTTCTTGTCAAGGGCATGGATGCTTGATATATTGTATGAAATAAGGTTGAAATTACAAATGGTGATATTCTATATGGATAAAATATAGTTTTTCTCTTTGCTAGCAGAAATATTTTTCTACAGTACACAAATTTTTCTTGCTAGCAGAAGTATTTTTCTATCAGCAGAAATAATTTTTTACAAAATGCATTCAATCATATCCATGGTGGGAATAGTTCTCACTGGCAAGGAGAACTATCCTGAATGGTCCCGGATGATAAAGCACACCCTCATTTTCAATGAGTTGTGGAAAGGAGTTTTGTGTTGGAGAAGGAGACAATGACCCAGTTCAGCCTACCTCAGATAAAGAGCTCGTCATTTGGGAAAACAAGAACAACAAAGCTAATGCATTAATCACAACATCTATAAATGAAGAGGTGAGTTGCCATATTTCGTCATATTCAACTGCCTTTGAAGCCTTACAAAAGTTGAAAGAACTCTATGACTCACATTCTGCACTTGAAGTTGTCCAACTGATGATTAAACTCTTCACTCTTGAACTGCAAAATAATGATCCTCTTGCTCTTGCATCTGAAGTAAAATCTATAATGCATGATATCAAATCCACTAAGGTTGAATTGGATATTCCTCTTA
>APFE031431689.1:163546-183760 GCA_000404065.3 Pinus taeda
ATAAAACCCTAGATATATAGTTGAAGCAACATTCTTTAGAGTTTCACTAATTTTAATTGTATCTTAAAAACATGTTTTATGTAATAATTTCAACTCAATAGCTTCCAAAAGATTAAAAATTTTCACCCTAGATTTAACATTTAACAACTAAATATTTTTATAATTTCACATTCATTTCAAAATGTATAAAATTTACATTCTAATATGAAATTGTAACTAAATTACAAATCTTATATATAACAACTTAATTCAATAACACATAATCAAATAAGGTTACACTATCACATCTAATGATTTCACTGAACACCTCAAAATGAAATTGAACTAGTCACATTTCACAACTATAAATTTACATTCATTTCAAAGTGTTGAAGATTAAACTGTGCAATGGGATCACACCATCCCCCTCACATCTAGCAGTTCAGTTAAGCTATACACACTCCTGAGTGGAAATCTATTTAAATATATTAAGTTTATATAAAGTTTGTAATGGATAATTTAAAACCTGATTTGTTTTAGATTTATTGTTAATAAATTTGAAGAGTTGGTGATTTACGAAAGTTAATATTATTAAAATTTAAGACACAGAAATTTTTTTTTTTTAAGAATTACAATGTGATATATATCTATATATGAAAAGAATTACAACGTTGTATATTAAAATTTTAATAGGTTTTTTTGGGAGTTTAACATGTTTTTGGGTTTTTGGTATGATTTGGGTTTAGTAAATAGTTTTGGGATGTTGTGTTTGAACCGATAGGTTTATTTTACAACCCAATATGATGTGTAACTATGTGAGTGTATCAATCCCCGGGCCACATATTGGGGCATAAGGTAGCTAGATAAGGGGAAGCCCACAACTGGGTATGTGTAGGAGGGAGTAATCGTGACACAAATGTCCTTGTTTCTAAAGTTCGAGTGGCAAGCGGAAAACCAGATGAAATACACATCCTGGAAACTTTTGCATTGGCAGCTTTTCACTATCTTCCAACACTATCTTTTATTTTATAATTTGGTTTTGAAATACACATCTTGGAAAAATTCATTGAGCGCTTCTCCTCATAATTGGATTCCATAGAAGCTCAAGGGTTTGTCAACATAGGGCTCATGTCTGTTATAATGATATACTCATTAAGAGCTTGACATATCACTTGTAGGAATTTAACCTGGGGTGAATGATAATACTTCTCATAAATATCTTGGAAAAAAAACACTTCTCACAACTGCTGAGGCTAGACCCAATTGACCTAAAAATTTTGGAATATTTATCCCAGAAAACCTCTAGGCACTTCCTCTCATTCCAACGATTATATTCAAGATAAACCAAATTTTCCAAGGCTGAAGGTTGTATCAACATATCACTGGCGAGAATAAAACCTAACTCGAAAGGATAACAATCCAGACTCCCAATAACACGAGCTAGATCCAATTGACAAACTTCCAACTCTAACTGTTGTGTTGTACTTCTTGCAAACTTTTCTCTAGCTTCCATTTGATCCACACGTTCATTTCTATGCAATATTTATTTTGTCATGTTCTATGAACTTTGTTTTCATCATGCACTTTCCTTTGTTACATTTCTATACATTTTGGTCTATAGCTTCTTTGTCAGTCCTTGAACAAGGGAACTCCCACCTTAAGAGCTTATTACTTGAACAACTTTAAAACTTTATTTAAAATAGCTATGACCATAACTCATAATTATTTTTTGGAAAAACATACCTTATATTGTAGGAGATAATATACTAGATAGCTAAGAAAAAAGGAAAACAAAAATAAAAGGTTATATACAGTGATATCTCATATCCTCTTCTTGACAGCTACTAGAACAAAAAAAACTTTGAATATGCCAAAGCACTCAACTCTTTCATATCCCTAAGCAGGAGGGAGCCTTTGGCAGGAAGTTGCATACAAACCTCTTCTTGCCAAAACTGACAAAAAATTTGTTGATTGAACTGACCTCATCAAAGAAGACATATTTGCATCTTAGTTTCCATATTCTAATCACGATTGTGATCTGAAGTGAGTCCCAAATGCCTAAAAAGTATGTATACCAATGATCCTGAGTCGCCAAGAAGAGTTGCATGCCGGTGAAGTTGTCACTAATGTCACACTAAATGATGATCTTGTACAAGCTACCACTAAGATCTATCAAATTTACACCCCCATAAAAATTTCTTTAAGGTTTTTGATGTTAAGAGAGATGGATTTTGCAGACCATGGAAAATCGAAATCATTATTATTTATTTTCCAATTCCTGGGTCCATCCCCTTTATACATATCTATCCTAGTTGAGGGGTTTTCAAGGTTTAGCAAAGATTCATACTTCGCTTTTGTATCTTGTAGCCATCTTTGTGCCCTCACTTTGTAATGACATCATGGTACTCAATAGTTCCCATTGACGTACTTTTGTGGTAATTTGTTGGCAAGACGTGCTTTGGCGGGTAGCCCTTAGTAAACAACAAACCATGCAAAGACTCAGAGCTTGTAGCTTAGTCACAAATATCAAACATGATGTAACCGATCAGTCCATCTTGCCTTAGTGTTAGAAGATGTCCATTGAGCATTTAATATTGGAAATAGATGTGTTTGATGCAAATAAATTTTCTTGGATTCTTATGCTACTTACCCGAAAAAAGTTGCGTCCATAACAATTTCCATGTTTCTTGTCTAGAAATGGTGTAGGGGAAACATCAAATAGCACAAACAACAATTCATACATTGGATTACAAGGGAGAAGTTGTATTAAAACCAAAACATATCATTCCCACCAGAGAAAATCAATTACATTCTCGAGTAATTAAAGAGTACCTCGTAAGTAGAAGAGCCTATCAAAAAAAGATGTTTCTTGGGAGATAGAATGTTTTCGTCAACAACATCCCTCGTTACCTATGCTTTGGGTACAAAGAATTTATTTTGAGGGGAAGACAATGTTATGTATAAAAAAATAAAAAAACTATAATTAAATATTAATTATGTAGATGGGCATGATCAAAGATCACGACACCTCATGAAAATGCACCCAAAACTATATTGAAGCCAAGACCTTCATTGTAAAAAAGTCAACATTCATTCTATCAACTATTTACATATCAATACATTTATACAAATACAAATATATTGTCTACACACATTGCTTGTAATATGTGACCACTCAAGCTAAGTGGAAAAAAGTGGAAGATAGGACACACAAGTGGATAACTTTGATGAGTGGGTAAAGGAAAAATAAGATATATGAGACCAATTGTTGGCCTCACATCAACAGGGAATGATGCCCAAGAAGGAGCATCACCAAATTATCAAAGAAATGAGAGGAAGTGGTCCAAATTTTGTGAAAGCTACACAAATATATGGGATGAGGAAAGAGAATAAAAGAAGTTGTTTTAGAAAAGAGACAATGCAACAGATTTGAAATAGAGTAAATGGTAATATAACTTTGGCTTGTTAGTAGAATCGCCTCTTAGTTGCAAAGGCCATTCTCCACATTACAACATGTTTTTGTAAGAAATATCATAATGTTTCAAAGAAAAACCATAATGACTAGTAAGCCATTTAAAATCACGATCCCAACCACTTTTTTGGAGGTACATTATGTGTCAGTCCTCCATTTTGATATCAATTTGTTATGGTTTTATGTCTTGTTTGGCCTTAGGAACACCTCTCTAAGTCATTTATGAGCACAGTTTCTCATATTTTTCCCACATAATCAATTTCGAAAAGTATTTTAATGGTATTTTTAATTTTTTAATTTTTATGTAAATAATTGATTACAACATATTTTTTCATATTTCAGTAGAATTCATAAATCATCCTTCGTTATGGTACTCACAATAGGTTTGGGTAAATTCTAAAACATGGGTTTTGTTTATTGATGTCCTAAGATGGTGATATTCTCATTCACTTGACTTGAAATATCCCCAAAGTATCGATCTAATGTGGACACTCCAATAAGAAAACTGTAACACAAGTTGGCAAATCATAACAGATCTAATTTTTTGAGATCCAATTCATGATTTGGGCTCTCAAGAATGTCAAATTGATCATATTTTATCTTCAAAATAGGTTGTAATTAATAGCAAGGAAGATTTTTGGGCATTTGGTTATCTTTTTGCCTATAAAGGAAAGCAAATCTTGCTTGCCAAAACAGGTTTATATTGTTGATACTTTGAATTTTGACTTGAGAGCTTAAAATTTGTTTTTAGACATGTTTTTAGTCTATCTTAATAAATTCATGGAGTGCCTTTGAGTTTCAATCACTGGTAGAAGTTAAGTGTGTTTGTTGAGCTATAGAGTGGCCAACACCACTCAAGCTAGTGCATTATATTTCATTACCATGGACAATTTAGGTATATATTTTCTTTTAATTTAGTTTATTGTCATATTTCTCTTGTTCATATGCTCAAATTATATTTTGCAAGCTCATGTGCAACGTTATCTATAAACTAGCTTCCTAGTTTGTTGTATATTCATGTTTATAAAGTAGTTCTTAATTCATTGTTTTTAATAATTATTTTTGGTTATATCATTTACCTTTTAGTACTTTTAATGTTATTTTAATTGGTTTGTTTATATACGTTTTTCTAAGTGTAAGCTTTTTGGATATCATAGCTGCATTTCACTAGATATCATAGTTATATGTCACAAGCATAGCATAGCAACCACATTCACTAATATATTACTATTTCATTCAAACATTGCATCATTAGAATATATGGTTGGTTATGTTTTAGATACTTATGTGTGCTTATGAGTCTTGTTTATCATAAGATAATTGGTTTTTTTAAGAGCAATCTATTTGGAAAAGTTGAGCAAGGTACTGGAAGTGCCATTCACCACTTTTCTTGGTGAAGAAGGCTACAACCATCTTGACAACATTTTTACTTAACTCTAGGCTAACAAGCAACTTAGTTCCTTGTATTCATTCGTTTCTTTCCTTAGATTAAATCAATTGTTTGGGAACATACTAATAAAGAGGATGAGTAGAATATTATGAGTGACCACCCATTTTCACTCTCACATATGGAAAAGGTCATAACATATTCTTAGCTTTTCAATTAGTACTATATCAAATCTATGAGATTGAATAAAATACTACCAAAGTGTCCACTTGCCTTTAGTAGCAAGGAAGGCCCTAGTGAATTAATCAATCCCTTGGATTAAAACCCTCTCGATCAATGTTATTTCCAAGCAAGTGTGTACTCGAAATTTTTGAACATGATTGCATAGAGGACTTTGGCTCGTGTGATAAGTCTTAGTAAATGGATAGTCCAAAGTGTTCATAATTCAAGTAGGTGTGCTTTACATTTCAAGCCAATGTGATTAAATAGGTTTTTGCTTCATGTTTTTTAACTTAATCTTTAGTTTTGAATTTGAATTTTAATCCAATCTATATCTGGTAGCTTCTAATAAACTCATTACATATTGTAGTGCCTAACATTGTTCATGTACAATGAGGAGAATAACGTCCTATGTGAGCTTTATACACCAATAACATAGTCAAAGGAATCTATCTCAATATCATATGGTTGTTGCAGGAGGACTAGTGTAGAGCAAAGGCAGTGTTTCAAATCATTGAATGCCTTCTATTGTGAGTCAAACCCAAAAAAAAAAATTTGCTACTCCCTTGGTCACTCAACATAAGGGAGAGGCAATATAAGAGAACCCTTACATGAATCTTTCGTAGAAGTTAGCAAATCCCAAGAAGCTATGAATCTCTATTTGAGTTTGGTTTCCAATAACTTCATTTAACGATTAGGGTAAAGTGCTATCTTTGATCCAAACATATCTTTTGAATAAGGGTTTACTAAATACTATGGGTGTTGAACTTGTCAGGCAAGCATAAAATTGTTGTACGGATATGGCTATGAGAGGAGTGCAAAAAATAATTGTACAATGTCCAGCAAGGATAATATTTTGAAATTTGAAGTTTTAGTTACCAAAAATAATGGTAATTGGCATGTCTAGCGTGGATGGATTTTTCCAAGCAGTTTTGAGTAACCCATACAATATGACATCGTTTTGAAGAAGTTACGTGCATGCACATTTAATAATCCCTTAAGCTTTTGGAATATGAGAGTGTAGCCAACAACAATAAGTACAACATAGTGTCACTAAGCACACACACACACACACACACATATATATATATATAATTGAATAAAGTTTTTTATGGAAAGTAATAAAACCCTAGATATATAGTTGAAGCAACATTCTTTAGAGTTTCACTAATTTCAATTGTATATTAAAAACATGTTTTATGTAATAATTTCAACTCAATAGCTTCCAAAAGATTAAAAATTTTCACTCTAGATTTAACATTTAACAACTAAATATTTTTATAATTTCACATTTATTTCAAAATGTATAAAATTTACATTCTAATATGAAATTGTAACTAAATTACAAATCTTATATATAACAACTTAATAAAATAACACATAATCAAATAAGGTTACACTATCACATCTGATGATTCCACTTAACACCTCAAAATGAAATTGAACTAGTCACATTTCACAACTATAAATTTACATTCATTTCAAAGTGTTGAAGATTAAACCGTGCAATGGGATCGCACCATCCCCCTCACATCTAACAGTTCAATTAAGCTATACACACTCCCGAGTGGAAATCTATTTAAATATATTAAGTTTATATAAAGTTTGTAATGGATAATTTAAAACCTGATTTGTTTTAGATTTATTGTTAATAAATTTGAAGAGTTGGTGATTTACGAAAGTTAATATTATTAAAATTTAAGACACAGAAATTTAATTTTTTTTTAAGAATTACAATGTGATATATATCTATATATGAAAAGAATTACAACGTTGTATATTAAAATTTTAATAGGTTTTTTTGGGAGTTTAACATGTTTTTGGGTTTTTGGTATGATTTGGGTTTAGTAAATAGTTTTGGGATGTTGTGTTTGAACCAATAGGTTTATTTTACAACTCAATATGATATGTAATTATGTGAGTGTATCATAAAAATGGAAATTTTGCTCATATAAATCCCAAAAATAAATAAATTAAATAGTGTAGTTTCATAAAAATATATATATAGCTTCATCCTATTGAATCCGTATTTAAAATAAATAGTCACTCTATTATCAAAATTGAAATTTTGCTAGTACCCATTAAAAAAAGAAAAAGGTGTCGGTTCATTAAAAAAAAATATGTCTATTCATCCTGTTAAATCCGTATTTAATAACTGATTCAAAGAAAATTGATATGGTAACTTTCTTTCTCTTTGCTAATTCAAAGGAAAATTGGTTTGGTACATTTCTGTCCCGTCCTGTTGACTCACCAACATCCCTTCAGATTAAGGGGGGGAATGTTGACACCTAATCCTCAGTGATTGGGGAACTGAATGTGAACAGTCATTGAGAAGATGAACTGAACAATAACGTTCTTGTATATATTAGATAGTTGGTTAAACGAATAAAGACATTAGTTTTGCTGGAGTTACTCGTGGCCTGACACGTCCCTAATTCAAAGGAAAGTAGATATGCACATTAAAGGAGATGACGAATTGATCTACTTCAAGGAGAAAAGGCAGAAGTTGGTGGATCGCATTAAGACTACGCGTATTGCGCAGGATGAGCTTATATCCACGCTTGACAAGGTTGTACCTAACTCTGGGAGCTCTCTGGACCTTTCTATGAGCGTAATTTCTGCATTCAATGGAGCAGATCCAAATAGAACGGTAAGGACACATAAGCGCCATCATGGCGGTGCTTCAGGCAGTGGTGTGGGTGCAACAGGTGGCGTATTGAATTCCGAAGACAGAAATGGTGTTTCAAGAATGGACTATGTAAATGGCAGCGAAGAAGTAGATATTAGCCCTCGTCTGCAACAGTTGGATGACAAACACGAGTATGATGCCACTGGATCTCATGCTAAGGGTCTTAGTACTGTCAAAGTTATGGTTGCTCATGTTTTGCTCGATTGCTGTCCGGATCGCACACGTTTTCCGCCCATTGATTCTGCTGCGATTCTTAGGAAATTGGAAAATGGTTACTGCACACCTGCAGATAAGAACACTCTCATTGAACTTGGGGGAGAAGTGGGGGCTATTGCAGCTGTAGAAATGGCGTTGAAAGCATTTGCAGATGAAAATGCAGGTGTAGACTTGGAAAAATATGCAGTGAGCGGTAAAAATAGGATAATGGTACTGAATATTGACCGAACCCAATTGGCAAAGGTGCTTCCTGAAACAGCACAACAACTAAATACTGAAAATACAGATAATTTAAATGGGATGGGTGATGTTCCAGTAATGGGAACTGTTGGTGGAAAGGATTTAGGTAGAGCCCCAGCTTATATGAACTCCGGCATTCTGAGGCCAGATATGTGGGCTGGATCCAGTGGACCTCATCCGCAAGGTGTTCATCGCATGCCATTGGCAGGAGCTCCAATGTTTCCAGGAAGCAAACCTCCACAAATGATGGGCCCGAGAGCTGTCCATAGACCCATGGGTTTTATGGGAATGCCTGGACCTGGTTGTGTTCCTGGATAGGAGATGGGATTTAATGGTCATCCTAATATGCAAAGGCCACAAGGAATTAATGGTCATTCTGCTATGCAAAGGCCACCAATAGGACCATCTCCTGGTCTAGCTCCACCTCCTCTATCTTCCAAACCAAGGACAGAGGAAGATGACATCAAAGATATTGAAGCATTGCTTAAGAAAAAATCATTTGGAGAGTTGCAGAAATCCAAGACAAGTGAAGAACTTTATGATCTAATTCATCGTCCTACTGCAAGAGAAACTGCTCTTGCTGCAAAGTTTAAAACAAAAGGAGGTACCCAGTTGAAAGAGTATTGTAAATCTTTAACAAAAGAAGATTGCCGACGTAAAAAATGCTCCTATATTGCATGTGAGAAGGTTCATTTCAGGCGAATAATTGCTTTACATACTGATATTAGCCTGGGTGATTGTACTTATCTGGACAAGTGTCGGCATATGAAGACCTGCAAATATGTGCACTATGAGCTGGATCCAATTCCTGATCTACCTATGCCAGGGATGGTTGGCCTTCCACCACCAAAACCTTTACGTGCAGAATATTGCTCAGAAATTGAGCTTGGGGAGCCACAATGGATCAATTGTGATATACGCAATTTCAGAATGGATATTTTGGGTCAGTTTGGTGTTATTATGGCAGACCCACCCTGGGATATTCACATGGAATTGCCATATGGAACAATGGCTGATGATGAGATGAGGAATTTGAATGTGCCAACTCTGCAGACAGATGGTCTCATTTTCCTTTGGGTTACTGGACGTGCAATGGAACTTGGACGAGAATGTCTGGAACTATGGGGTTATCGTCGCATTGAAGAGCTTATCTGGGTGAAGACTAATCAGCTTCAGCGAATTATTAGAACAGGTAGAACAGGCCACTGGTTGAATCACAGTAAAGAACATTGTCTTGTTGGTATTAAGGGTGATCCAGAAGTGAACCGTAACATTGACACAGATGTTCTTGTTTCTGAAGTTCGAGCGACAAGCCAAAAACCAGATGAAATGTATGCGATGCTAGAAAGGATAAGTCCTCGTACCCGAAAACTTGAACTTTTTGCACGGATGCATAACATTCATGCAGGGTGGATGTCACTTGGTAACCAATTAAATGGGGTGAGATTAGTTGATGAAGGATTGAGAGAAAGGTTCAAAGCTGCCTATCCAGATGTGGAGGTGCAGCGTCCTCCTACGAGACCTGCTCCTGTGTCTGATGGAGAGGCAACTGCACAAGCAAACAGTTGTTTTAGCGGAATGGAACCCAAGGTTACACCTGAACACATGCCAATGACAGGATCAGAAAATTATAAATGAGAGGAGAAGTTTGTGGCTAAAGATGTTGAAACGATAACTTGAAAACCTTACTTTTTGTGTTGAATAGAATCTATAGAAGTAGCTGAACATGTTCAGAAATGGTGTACTTGTTGTTGGTGAAATCTGTAGGTGCAAAATGCAGAAGGTTATGATAAAATGTATTTTAAGATTTTTATGTAGTAATCACTTTCTGGAATTTAGTACGAATCTGTGTTAAACACTTGACTCGATATATATTACTTATTATATAAATGATTTTTTAGATTATTTTTCAGCTTTATATGTACAAAAGGATTATGGTGTTATTAAGATTATTTTTCATCTTTGTATGCCCAGAAGGTTAATTTCCAGTTTCTGAAATGCCTCCGCCCAAGTGAATTCTTGAACTATTCCTTGTCATACCCGAAACTCCTCCGGCCTGTAAATGTGTTAGAAAGCTTGCAGATATGGATCTAGCTAGTAAAGGTTGAACACACAGCTTTGCAGAGCAAAAACACTAAAAGAAAATCGAAAGAACAAAAGAATGATTCATTAGAAAATAGGTTACAATGCTCATGATATAGCATTACTGGGTGAAGATCCCGAGGTAATGCACCGTAGTGGTGATCAATGAGAAGACTCAACACCTACAACAAGTTCCAGAGAGAACTAGCCAGTTGCGGAGTGAAAGAAAGAGAAAATTAGGGAGTAAATCATGCAAAAGAACTCATATTTATTGTCATATTTCTCTTGTTCATATGGTCAAATTATATTTTGCAAGCTCATGTGCAACTTTATCTATAAACTAGCTTCCTAGTTTGTTGTATATTCATGTTTATAAAGTAGTTCTTAATTCATTGTTTTTAATAATTATTTTTGGTTATATCATTTACCTTTTAGTACTTTTAATGTTATTTTAATTGGTTTGTTTATATACGTTTTTTTAAGTGTAAGCTTTTTGGATATCATAGCTGCATTTCACTAGATATCATAGTTATATGTCACGAGCATAGCATAGCAACCACATTCACTAATATATTACTATTTCATTCAAACATTGCATCATTAGAATATATGGTTGGTTATGTTTTAGATACTTATGTGTGCTTATGAGTCTTGTTTATCATAAGATAATTGGTTTTTTTAAGAGCAATCTATTTGGAAAAGTTGAGCAAGGTACTGGAAGTGCCATTCACCACTTTTCTTGGTGAAGAAGGCTACATCCATCTTGACAACATTTTTACTTAACTCTAGGCTAACAAGCAACTTAGTTCCTTGTATTCATTCGTTTCTTTCCTTAAATTAAATCAATTGTTCAGGAACATACTAATAAAGAGGATGAGTAGAATATTATGAGTGACCACCCATTTTCACTCTCACATATGGAAAAGGTCATAACATATTCTTAACTTTTCAATTAGTAATATATCAAATTTATGAGATTGAATAAAAGACTACCAAAGTGTCCACTTGCCTTTAGTAGCAAAGAAGGCCCTAGTGAATTAATCAATCCCTTGGATTAAAACCCTCTCAATCAATGTCATTTCCAAGCAAGTGTGTACTCGAAATTTTTGAACATGATTGCATAGAGGACTTTGGCTCGTGTGATAAGTCTTGGTAAATGGATAGTCCAAAGTGTTCATAATTCAAGTAGGTGTGCTTTACATTTCAAGCCAATGTGATTAAATAGATTTTTGCTTCATGTTTTTTAACTTAATCTTTAGTTTTGAATTTGAATTTTAATCCAATCTATATCTGGTAGCTTCTAATAAACTCATTACATATTGTAGTGCCTAACATTGTTCATGTACAATGAGGAGAATAACGTCCTATGTGAGCTTTATACACCAATAACATAGTCAAAAGGAATCTATCTCAATATCATATGGTTGTTGCAGGAGGACTAGTGTAGAGCAAAGGCAGTGTTTCAAATCATTGAATGCCTTCTATTGTGAGTCAAACCCAAAAAAAAAAAATTGCTACTCCCTTGGTCACTCAACATAAGGGAGAGGCAATATAAGAGAACCCTTACATGAATCTTTCGTAGAAGTTAGCAAATCCCAAGAAGCTATGAATCTCTATTTGAGTTTGGTTTCCAATAACTTCATTTAACGATTAGGGTAAAGTGCTATCTTTGATCCAAACATATCTTTTGAATAAGGGTTTACTAAATACTATGGGTGTTGAACTTGTCAGGCAAGCATAAAATTGTTGTACGGATATGGCTATGAGAGGAGTGCAAAAAATAATTGTACAATGTCCAGCAAGGATAATATTTTGAAATTTGAAGTTTTAGTTACCAAAAATAATGGTAATTGGCATGTCTAGCGTGGATGGATTTTTCCAAGCAGTTTTGAGTAACCCATACAATATGACATCGTTTTGAAGAAGTTACGTGCATGCACATTTAATAATCCCTTAAGCTTTTGGAATATGAGAGTGTAGCCAACAACAATAAGTACAACATAGTGTCACTAAGCACACACACACACACACACACATATATATATATATAATTGAATAAAGTTTTTTATGGAAAGTAATAAAACCCTAGATATATAGTTGAAGCAACATTCTTTAGAGTTTCACTAATTTCAATTGTATATTAAAAACATGTTTTATGTAATAATTTCAACTCAATAGCTTCCAAAAGATTAAAAATTTTCACTCTAGATTTAACATTTAACAACTAAATATTTTTATAATTTCACATTCATTTCAAAATGTATAAAATTTACATTCTAATATGAAATTGTAACTAAATTACAAATCTTATATATAACAACTTAATTCAATAACACATAATCAAATAAGGTTACACTATCACATCTAATGATTCCACTTAACACCTCAAAATGAAATTGAACTAGTCACATTTCACAACTATAAATTTACATTCATTTCAAAGTGTTGAAGATTAAACCGTGCAATGGGATCGCACCATCCCCCTCACATCTAACAGTTCAATTAAGCTATACACACTCCCGAGTGGAAATCTATTTAAATATATTAAGTTTATATAAAGTTTGTAATGGATAATTTAAAACCTGATTTGTTTTAGATTTATTGTTAATAAATTTGAAGAGTTGGTGATTTACGAAAGTTAATATTATTAAAATTTAAGACACAGAAATTTAATTTTTTTTTAAGAATTACAATGTGATATATATCTATATATGAAAAGAATTACAACGTTGTATATTAAAATTTTAATAGGTTTTTTTGGGAGTTTAACATGTTTTTGGGTTTTTGGTATGATTTGGGTTTAGTAAATAGTTTTGGGATGTTGTGTTTGAACCAATAGGTTTATTTTACAACTCAATATGATATGTAATTATGTGAGTGTATCATAAAAATGGAAATTTTGCTCATATAAATCCCAAAAATAAATAAATTAAATAGTGTAGTTTCATAAAAATATATATATAGCTTCATCCTATTAAATCCGTATTTAAAATAAATAGTCACTCTATTATCAAAATTGAAATTTTGCTAGTACCCATTAAAAAAAGAAAAAGGTGTCGGTTCATTAAAAAAAATATGTCTATTCATCCTGTTAAATCCGTATTTAATAACTGATTCAAAAAAATTGATATGGCAACTTTCTTTCTCTTCGCTAATTCAAAGGAAAATTGGTTTGGTACATTTCTGTCCCGTCCTGTTGACTCACCAACATCCCTTCAGATTAAGGGGGGAATGTTGACACCTAATCCTCAGTAATTGGGGAACTGAATGTGAACAGTCATCGAGAAGATGAAATGAACAATCACATTCTTGTATATATTAAATAGCTGGTTAAACGAATAATGTCATTAATTTTCCTGGAGTTACTCCTGGCCTTACACGTCCCTAATTCAAAGGAAAGTAGATATGCACATTGAAGGAGATGACGAATTGATCTACTTCAAGGAGAAAAGGCAGAAGTTGGTGGATCGCATTAATGCTACGCGTATTGCCCAGGATGAGCTTATATCCACGGTTGACAAGGTTGTACCTAACTTTGGGAGCTCTCTGAACCTTTCTATGAGCGTAATTTCTGCATTCAATGGAGCAGATCCGAATAGAACGGTAAGGCCACATAAGCGCCATCATGGCGGTGCTTCAGGCAGTGGTGTGGGTGCAACAGGTGGCGTGTTGAATTCCGAAGACAGAAATGGTGTTTCAAGAATGGACTATGTAAATGGTAGCGAAGAAGTAGATATTAGCTCTCGTCTGCAACGGTTGGATGACAAACACGAGTATGATGCCACTGGATCTCATGCTAAGGGTCTTAGTACTGTCAAAGTTATGGTTGCTCATGTTTTGCTCGATTGCTGTCCGGATCGCACACGTTTTCCGCCCGTTGATTCTGCTACGATTCTTAGGAAATTGGAAAATGGTTACTGCACACCTGCAGATAAGAACACTCTCGTTGAACTTGGGGGAGAAGTGGGGGCTATTGCAGCTGTAGAAATGGCGTTGAAAGCATTTGCAGATGAAAATGCAGGTGTAGACTTGGAAGAATATGCAGTGAGTGGTAAAAATAGGATAATGGTACTGAATATTGACCGAACTTGATTGGCAAAGGTGCTTCCTGAAACAGCACAGCAACTAAATACTAAAAATACAGATAATTTAAATGGGATGGGTGATTATAAGGAGGGCTTCAGCGTAAATCACATGAGAAATATTTCTGCCAACGCGTTTCGAACCAACTAATGTGGTTCATCGTCAGGACAAGTTGAAAATACAGATCTAGCTCATCAGTTTAAATAGTCTAAGCAGAGACTCCAACGGCTACAACACTCTAACGGCTACTTTATCATTCAAGAACCCTAGTCAAACACCCTCTAATTAATTTAAAATTAAATAATATTATATTCAGAGCTAGGTTAATAATACATTTATTAAATTTCAAATATTACCTCATTATACGTAAAAATATACATATATATATGTTAATATTTATGAGTTAATTCGTTAACTCTAACCTAAAAATATATATATATTCTAATACTTTAATTATTGTACCTAGTCTTGTAAATGCCCTATTTGTTATTATTGTTATCCTAATTATAATTAATCTTATTTATAATTGATTTATAATTAATTTTATAGAAGACGGTTAAATTGGGTCCATTAAAATTAATTTATTAATATATTGAAATAATAATGTATAATATATAAGTTAATTATTAAGATTATAAGTGTAAAATAATAATATATATAATACATACTATAAAAATAATTAGTTAACTAATTTAAACTAATATATATATGTCCTAAATAAAATACGAGGGGTTATATGAATAAATTTTATAGGAAAAAAGGTTTAAATTAGGATAATTGTATATAAAAATTAATTTCTAAATGTTATATGTATAAACATAATAATATATATAAATTAATAAAATAATAAATATTAATTAATTAATGTATTTAAGTAAAACTATAATAATACTATGTTATGGTTATACTATTAATAAATATAATATTAATACATATTAATAGAACTAAATGCTTAAGAATTTAAAATTATAATGCTGAGGGAGATATTACCTATTAATCTAAAGGCTATAAATGACTGTTAAATGCAATGCCATATGTTTTAATATTGTTATTAATAATATAAGTAATAATTTTTGAATAATCTAAGCTCAATATTAATACAAAATACATAAAAAGCGAAACTGCCCAAGAGGAGGATAATCCTACGAAGAACAACGCTGCCAACGATAGGCGAAAACCGGACTCACAAGAACACAAACACACGCCCACCTAGAGAAAGAACCAGGAAGAACAGAGGGGGGAGGAAGAGAACTTAAGCCGACAACGCAGGGATCCCTACAATTGTATCCCTGCATGGGATGGGTGATGTTCATGTAATGGGAACTGTTGGTGGAAAGGATTTAGGTAGAGCCCCAGCTTGTATGAACTCCGGAATTCCGAGGCCAGATATGTGGGCTGGATCCAGTGGACCTCATCCGCAAGGTGTTCATCGCATGCCATTGGCAGGAGCTCCAATGTTTCCAGGAAGAAAACCTCCACAAATGATGGGCCCGAGAGCTGTCCATAGACCCATGGGTTTTATGGGAATGCCTGGACCTGGTTGTGTTCTTGGACAGGGGATGGGATTTAATTGTCATCCTAATATGCAAAGGCCACAAGGATTTAATGGTCATCCTGCTATGCAAAGGCCACCAATAGGACCATCTCCTGGTCTAGCTCCACCTCCTCTATCTTCCAAACCAAGGACAGAGGAAGATGACATCAAAGATATTGAAGCATTGCTTAAGAAAAAATCATTTGGCGAGTTGCAGAAATCCAAGACAAGTGAAGAACTTTATGATCTAATTCATCGTCCTACTGCAAGAGAAACTGCTCTTGCTGCAAATTTTAAAACAAAAGGAGGTACCCAGTTGAAAGAGTATTGTAAAGCTTTAACAAAAGAAGATTGCCGACGTCAAAAATGCTCCTATATTGCATGTGAGAAGGTTCATTTCAGGCGAATAGTTGCTTTACATACTGATATTAGCCTGGGTGATTGTACTTATCTAGACAAGTGCCGGCATATGAAGACCTGCAAATATGTGCACTATGAGCTGGATCCAATTCCTGATCTACCTATGCCAGGGATGGTTGGTCTTCCACCACCAAAACCTTTACGTGCAGAATATTGCTCAGAAATTGAGCTTGGGGAGCCACAATGGATCAATTGTGATATACGCAATTTCAAAATGGATATTTTGGGTCTATTTGGTGTTATTATGGCAGACCCACCCTGGGATATTCACATGGAATTGCCATATGGAACAATGGCTGATGATGAGATGAGGAATTTGAATGTGCCAACTCTGCAGACAGATGGTCTCATTTTCCTTTGGGTTACTGGACATGCAACGGAACTTGGACGAGAATGTCTGGAAAAATGGGGTTATCGTCGCATTGAAGAGCTTATCTGGGTGAAGACTAATCAGCTTCAGCGAATTATTAGAACAGGTAGAACAGGCCACTGGTTGAATCACAGTAAAGAACATTGTCTTGTTGGTATTAAGGGTGATCCAGAAGTGAACCGTAACATTGACACAGATGTTCTTGTTTCTGAAGTTCGAGCGACAAGCCAAAAACCAGATGAAATGTATGCGATGCTAGAAAGGATAAGTCCTCGTACCCGAAAACTTGAACTTTTTGCACGGATGCATAACATTCATGCAGGGTGGATGTCACTTGGTAACCAATTAAATGGGGTGAGATTAGTTGATGAAGGATTGAGAGAAAGGTTCAAAGCTGCCTATCCAGATGTGGAGGTGCAGCGTCCTCCTACGAGACCTGCTCCTGTGTCTGATGGAGAGGCAACTGCACAAGCAAACAGTTGTTTTAGCGGAATGGAACCCAAGGTTACACCTGAACACATGCCAATGACAGGATCAGAAAATTATAAATGAGAGGAGAAGTTTGTGGCTAAAGATGTTGAAACGATAACTTGAAAACCTTACTTTTTGTGTTGAATAGAATCTATAGAAGTAGATGAACATATTCAGAAATGGTGTACTTGTTGTTGGTGAAATCTGTAGGTACAAAATGCAGAAGGTTATGATAAAATGTATTTTAAGATTTTTATGTAGTAATCACTTTCTGGAATTTAATACGAATCTGTGTTAAACACTTGACTCGATATATATTATTTATTATATAAATGATTTTTTAGATTATTTTTCAGCTTTATATGTACAAAAGGATTATGGTGTTATTAAGATTATTTTTCATCTTTGTATGCCCAGAAGGTTAATTTCCAGTTTCTGAAATGCCTCCGCCCAAGTGAATTCTTGAACTATTCCTTGTCATACCCGAAACTCCTCCGGCCTGTAAATGTGTTAGAAAGCTTGCAGATATGGATCTAGCTAGTAAAGGTTGAACACACAGCTTTGCAGAGCAAAAACACTAAAAGAAAATCGAAAGAACAAAAGAATGATTCATTAGAAAATAGGTTACAATGCTCATGATATAGCATTACTGGGTGAAGATCCCGAGGTAATGCACCGTAGTGGTGATCAATGAGAAGACTCAACACCTACAACAAGTTACAGAGAGAACTAGCCAGTTGCGGAGTGAAAGAAAGAGCAAATTAGGGAGTAAATCATGCAAAAGAACTAACCAGTTGCGAACTTAAAGGAGCAAATTAGGGAGCAAATCATGCAGAAGAACAAGCAAATCATGCAGAAGAACTAACTAGTTGCGGAGTTAAAGAATGAGCAAATCAGGGAGTAAATCATGCAGAACTAATCTTGCATGTAGTCCCATGCTCTAACTAAGTGTCTGCATGTAGGTGGGTAGTACTTCCAACACCCCCTCTAAACACCATTATGGGGAAAAATAGAAAATGGGCCCTAGCAACTAAGGCCAAAGGTCACCCAAAATACAGTGCAACTTGTACTAAAATTGAGGAAAGAGGGAAAACCTCATGGGAAAACCCCCTCTCAAAATACAATGTAATAAAAAAAAAGAGGAAGAAAAGACAGTTGCTAAGCAATCGTGTCCTTCACTCCAAGACGGTCGCGCAGAGAGCGAAACTTCTACGTAGTGAATGTCTTGTTGAAGATGTTTGCAGTCTGTTCTACGGAAGAACAGAACTGCAAATCAATGACTTGGTGATGTACTAAGTCTCTGATGTAGTGCATATGAATCTCTATGTGCTTTGTCCGTTGCCGCTGTACTGGATCCCTGCAAAATTTGAGAGTGCTCTGGTTGTCACACCAGATGATAATGGGATGGTGGAACTGGACGCCCAACTCAGTGAGAAAGTGTTGTAGCCATAGATCCTGAATGGTGATGTTGACTACTCTGTACTCGACCTCCGCTGAAGAGAGAGCAATCGCAGCCTGCTTCTTGCTCAATGAACAGATAGGGCCAAACCTTAGACTAAGTGAATATCTGAAGGTGGACTTGTGAAACCAAGGAGATTCAATGCAATTCCTGTTGCATAGTGAATCTCGAAGGTGATGGTGCCCTGCACATATCGGAGGATGCGCTTTGCAACATTCCAATGTAGCTCATGCGGATCCTACATGTATCTGGAAACTGCCCCTATTGCATATGAGAGATCTGGTCTGGAGTGGGTGAGGTACAATAAGCTCCTCACTAGCTGTCGGTAGAGAGCACTGTCAACTAATGGAGTATCACCTCCATCCTTAAGGCGGACCCCAGATAGAAAAGGAGTCAGTGCTGGCTTGCAGTCAGTCATGTGAAATATCTCGAGGAGATCTCGTGCATACTTAGACTGAGAGAGTTTGATGCCTGTGGCATCCTGGCTGATCTCAAGACCAAGAAAGAAGTGTAATGGACCCATGTCCGTCATCAAGAACCTATCATGTGAGGCCCTCTGATTGCAGCGATGGATGAAACCGAGCTGCCAGTGATCAGGAGATTCTCCACATACAAAACTAAGATAAGGAGAGAATCATGTGTCGTGAGCATGTAAACACTCGGATCAGACTTACATCTTTCAAAGTTTTGTGATAAGAGAAAATAATCCATCTTCGCATACCAAGCTCTCAGGGCCTACTTAAAGCCGTAAAGAGATTTCTTCAGTCTGCAGACCAAAGATGAATCCTGAATGAAACCATGTGGCTGCTCCATGTAAATCCCCTCTGATAGGTCTCCGTGAAGAAAGGCATTCTTCACATCCATCTGATGTACTTCCCATCCCTGGGTAGCCGCAATGGCAAGTGTAAGGCATATGGAATCCATCTTTGTTACTGGAGCAAAGGTCTCGTCATAATCAATGCCATGCACTTGTTGGAAGCCTTTAGCTACTAGCCTTGCTTTCCGTCTGGTGATTTGCCCATCTGCAGCACTCTTGGTCCTGTAGACCCATTTGCATCGAACAAGTTTCCTTCCTACAAGAAGGGGGACCAGATCCCAGGTCTGGTTCTCAAGGAGGGAGTTATACTCCTCCTCAATGGCGGACTCCCAATATGGATGCCTAGCAGCCTCAGCGTAAGACTGTGGATCAGAAGACTGAACCAAATGACAATGCCAGGATGGCATTGGTTCAATGGTAGTGAGGGCAAGAGGAGGCTCAATAAACTCTGAGCTAGTCCTCTGCAGATCAAAATCATCCCCCACAAGACCATTTATAGCAACTGGGTGGTCTTGTGCATATATCTCTCGTAAGCTCCTTGTTCTTTGATTTATGACAGGGGAAGGTCATTCACTGCAGGAAGCCCGATCTGTGCTTGGATGTGGATCTTCATATGCATGCACTAGACTTGTATCTGAAGACTTTGTCTCTGCATCTACATGCTCTACCTCGGCATTTGCATGCTTTGTATCTGCATCTGAGTGTACTCAGTAATCATCTTGGACATGAGGTAGATAAAAGGTGTCTGCATGTGGCAATTGACTTTCCTCAAATTT
>APFE031431694.1:9953-45920 GCA_000404065.3 Pinus taeda
TATGTACATGTTTCAAAGGAGAAACGAACCAAGTTGGATAGTAAATCTGAAAAGTGCATCTTTATTGGATATAAGGATGGTTTGAAGGGTTATAGCTTTGGAACCCAGTCACACGGAAGGTTGTGTACAGTCGAGATGTGGTGTTTAGAGAGGTGAAAGATGTTATCAAACATGAAGTCCAACCAAAGGAACCTGTGAAGATAGAGTTTGAACTAAAGGAGGAAGAATCAGACTCTGTAGCAGAGGAGGAATCAGAAGAGGAAGAGCCACAAACTCCGGCTGTGAGAAGATCAGCTCGAGAAAGAAGGCAGCCAGAAAGAAGGTATCGTCCATCTGCTTTCTGTTCAAACTTTTCTTTGTCTGTTACTGATGATGATCCCAAAACTGTGAAGGAAGCAGTGATTCAGAGGATGGAAAACTCTGGAAAGAGGCCATGGTTGATGAAATGGCATCTTTGCACAAAAATGAGGCTTGGGATCTGGTGGAGTTGCCGGCTGGAAGGAAACCCATTGGCAGCAAATGGGTGTTCAAGAAGAAGACAAATGCAGAAGGGAAGGTGGGGAAATACAAAGCTCGGTTGGTAGCAAAAGGTTATTCCCAGGTGCCAGGAATTGATTTTGGTGATATTTTTTCTCCTGTTGCCAAGGTAACTTCTATTAGATTACTTTTATCTGTTGCTGCTGCCTTTGATTTTGAGGTAGAACAGATGGATGTGAAGACAACATTTCTTCACGGGGATTTGGAAGAGGAAATCTACATGAAGCAACCTGAAGGCTTTGGGGTGAAGGGTAAGAAAGAACTGGTATGCAAGTTAAAGAAGTCTCTGTATGGGTTAAAACAGTCACCAAGGATGTGGTATCAGAAATTTGATACATTTATACAGGGACTTGGCTTCACCAGAAGCAAAGCAGATCATTGTGTGTATTTTTAAATTAATTGGTGACCGTGTTATTTATCTGGTCTTGTATGTGGATGATATGTTGTTGGTTGGAAATGACAAAGAAATTATCCAGGATTTGAAGACCCAATTGTCCTCCAAATTCGACATGAAAGATCTCGGTGCTGCAAACTATATTTTGGGCATGGAAATAAAAAGAGATCAGGCAAAGAGGAAGCTCTGGTTAAACCAAAGGAAGTATGTCGAGACAATGCTGCAGAGGTTTAATATGCAGGATAGTAAACCGGTGAAGGTTCCTATTCCTGTAGGTGTGAGGTTATCTGTTGAACAGTGTCCAAGACACAAGAAGAGGAAGAGGACATGTCCCGTGTTCCATATGCAAGTGCAGTCGGTAGCTTGATGTATGCAATGGTCTGTACTAGACCAGACATTGCACATGCAGTGGGATTATTGAGCAGGTTTATGTCAAACCAGGGAAGGAGCATTGGACAGCAGTGAAGCGGGTTTTCAGGTATTTGTGTGGCACTAGTGATTATGGTTTGTGCTACCAAGGAAGACCAGGATTGGACAGAGTGTTGGATATTCGTGGCTTTGTTGATGCAGACTAGGCTGGAGATCTGGATCAGAGAAGATCTACAACTGGGTATGTGTTTAACCTATTTGGAGGTGTAGTCAGTTGGATGAGTAAGAAACAATCTGTAGTGGCACTATCAACTACAGAGGCAGAATACATGGCAGCCACTCATGCAAGCAAGGAAGTAGTTTGGTTGTAGAGATAGTGTTCAAGTATGGGGTTAGTGCAGGAAGCTATAAGGATTTTCTATGACAGCCAAAGTGCAATTTTCTTGGCAAAGAACCCTGCATATCATTCAAAGACAAAGCACATTGATGTTCAGTATCACTTTGTGAGGGATATGATAGAAGACAAAAAGGTTTGCTGGTAAAGGTGGACACTTTGAAGAATACTGCAGATGCATTGAAAAAATTTGTGAGCTTTGAGAAGTTCTCTTTGTGTAGAGAAATAATGGGCATTACAAGGCTGGTTAAAAGAATAAGCTCTCTTGTGCCCCCCTATGGAAAGAAAACAAGTGGGAGAATGTTGGGTTGTGTTATATTCTTTCCACAACTAGTTGATGTAGTTAATCGGGGTGTTAGAAGGGGGGAGGAGCCCTCCCTTAGTGGCGCCGATTGCGTAGCGAGGGGGGTCATAGGGGGTTTGAGGGGTGCAGGTAACCTCACTCTATGGGGTCTGGAATAGTGCCCCAGAAAATTTTGTTTTTGGACCCTATGTTAGGTTGGGCGGACCTACCTATGGTTTTGTGCATGATTTTTCAAACATGGTTTTGGACGTGATAGTTTTTGGTCCATGGTATTGGATTGTTCGACATGTATAAATATGTATTGTAACATTGAAAGGAACATAATGAAAAATCAAGCTGGTAGTCCTGGTTTTGGGGTCTAAGGGAAAATATCGTGTATATGTGTTAGGATTTTATTATTGCAGTTTTAAACACTCCCTCTCAACAAGAAAGGGATTATTTGCTACCTCAATCCTGCCTCTATGAAAGTCAAATTTGCATCTTCACAATTCCTTTGTCAAAATATCTGCATCCTACTCCTCTGTAGGAATGTATTCCAATAACATGATTCTCCTCTGCACATAATCTTGTAGATGGTGATACCTGATGTCGATATGCTTGGATCAATCATGAAAAAATGGATTCTTAGAGAGTTTGATACAACTATGGTTGTCACAGTAAATCATTGTAGGATCCATATGTTGACCAAATAACTCAACAAGGATCTTCCTCATCCATATAGCCTCACAAGATGCTTAACTAGTAGCCATGTACTCTGCTACTACTGAACTGAGTGCAACTGATCTCTGTGTCCTATTGTACCAAGAAATTGTTGCTAACCCAATACTGGAGATTATCCCTGATGTGCTCTTCATATCAGATGGAATCCCTGTGCAATATGCATCTGTGAAGCCTTGAAGCTTCACTTCCTCTGTTTGTCTATACCAAATACCAAATTGAGTGGTGCCTTTGAGGTATCTGAACACATGTTTAACTGCCTTCCAATAAATTTTGTTTGGATTAACGATGGTTTGACTAAGCTGGTTAATTGCAAAACAAACGTTTGGTGGTATGTTCACCAAATACATAAGTGAACTCACAAGCTGTCTATAAATAGTAGTCTCCAGTACTTCACCTAAAGTAGCATCTTCCTTCCTCCAATTACCTATTAGAGGAGTCTCCATGGGTTTGCTGCTCTCCATGTGGAACTTCTTCAGTATCTCGTTGGCATTCTTTCCCTGAGAGATAAAAGTTCCTCATCTCCTTACCATACCTCCATACTAAGAAAGTACATGAGCCCCATGTCCTTCATCTCACATTCTCTTGCAAGATCCTCTTTGCAAGATTTTATCAGCTTCTCATCACCTGTTAGAATAAAATCATTGACATATAATACTATAATCAACAATTTACCTTAAACCACAATATGGTAAAGGTTCACATCCACTTTACTTTGTGAATCCCAACTCGATGAAATAACTTTCAATTCTGGTGTACCAAGCACGGGGTGCTTGTTTTAGTCCATACAATGCTCGCTTGAGTCTGCACACATGCGAAACTTTGTTGAAGTTCTCAAATCCTTCTGGCTACTCAATATACAACTCTTCATCAATCATACTGTTGATGAATGATGTCTTCACATCCATCTGATGTATCTTCCATCCCATATGTGCTCAAAGTGTTATAATAGATTTGATAGACGAGTACATTGCTACTGGATAAAAAGTATGATCCTAATCAATTATCTCCACCCGAGAGAATCCTCTGGCTAGAAATTAATGGCAGAAGTGTCCTCAGAAACGTAATTTTATTAATCAGAAAAAACAATTACATATTTGATTTTGCAAGAGTTTACACCTGAACCACTAAAACACTCTTGCAATGAGATATTTATAAGCTCAATTTCCTAACTACCTCTAATTATGGATCACTTATTAAATAGCAAGTGTCCATTTACAATAAATGTTATTCAAAACAAATAGCTAACTAATCTCCTAAAATAGAGCCTAAGATACGACACATTTGGAGAGTCATATCTTGTTACAACAATATACTAATCCTAAATGTCTCCATTAAATATTTAAAACATCTAGAATAATAATTATTAATTTAATATCTTAAATTAATAATTATTTTATTCCAACTTTATAACCTATGATAATATTTTATTTTTGGATAATCTAACAGAAATTTGACCTTGTGTTTCTCCACATTCCCATATGCTGCTTGCTTTACCTTGTAAATCCATCTGGAACTCACCACTAACTTGTCTGTCGGTCTTGGGACAACTTCCCAAACACTAATTATGATAATGGAGTCATACTCCTCAACCATGGCATCAACCCATACTGGTTGTTGCACTTCTTCCTCGAATGAGGATGGCTCAATCTCTACAATCTCACTCATGAGAGCCATGTAGCCAGTGTACCGATCTAGTGACCTCCTCTGCTTGTGTTGTGATGTGGGTTCTCCCACATTCTCTCTAGCATCATGCATCAATATGACAACCTCTATGGTGTGCTTCCTTCCATCTTTGGAAGTATCTGCATGAGTGGGTTCTTCTACTCTCTGCTCCTCTTCTTGTGGCTTCTAAACATCATCCTGAGGTTCCTCCTTTGGACCTAAAAGATCCTCATATTCATGTAACTAAATATCACTCTCAAGGAAACATCTCATGGCCTTCCCTTCATCGAATTTCACATCTCTATGAACCATTGTCATCCTGTTGGATGGAAGGTACACTCATTAGTTGTGAGGTGTATAAGTGTACTCCACAACTATTCCAAACTCATTTTTGGCTCTAGATTTTTCCTTGCATCCATGGTAACATGATAATAGACTGATGAACTAAAGATCCCAAAGTGTGCCACATCTGGCTTCTTACTTGAAAAATCTTCTTTTGGTGTACTCATCTCGAGAATTTGAGGAGGGCTTCTGTTATGTAAATAAAAAAATGTGTTGCATGCTTCAACCCACAAGTGTAACGATATACCCTGATCATGTAACATTTCCCGTACATCTCCCACAATACTTATGTTCTTCCTTTAAGCCACCCCATTCTGCTGTGCGTTATGAGGTTCTATTAACTCTTGTCCAATGCCTTATGATGCACATAAGTTCTTGAATTCATTTGACACATATTCTCCACCGTTATCACTTCTGAGAGATTTAAGTTTCCTTCCAGTATCTTTCTTGACAAGTTCTTTAAATTCACAAAATTTAGAATGTCTGATCCTTCTTTTGCATGAAGAAAGCCTAACACTTACGAGAGAAATAATTAACAAATATTACATAATACCTGTGCTTGGTCGTGGATGTTATAAAAAATGGTCCACACACATATGAGTGAAATCTATCAAGGATCACTTGTGCTTGACTGTCTTTTATCATGAAAGGAAGATTTGGTGTAGTTCCCTGGTGTACACCGTTTGCATGTGTCTCTCTGCTTTAGTGTACCCTTGGGAAGTCCAGTTGAAATTTGTTGCATGATCTTCAAATATCCATGGTGCAAGTGAATGAATATTCTATGCTAGAACTCGCTGATGTCTAGGCTCTACACCTTCTCTGATTTTGTGCTCAAAGAAACATAGTATTCTACACCCAATTTGTAGAGGTTCTTCACCCAAACTCCGATTTGCTTTCCCTATCTTGAGGCTATATGACGAAGGAAAGACTTTCCCTTGTTAAATATCACATTGTAGCCACGGTACTTCAACATGGCAATTGGCACCAAATTCTTCTTTGAAGCCGGAACATACTTGACATCTTTTAATGTGAGAGGAGAACCATACTCCCTCTGAAAGCGAACAATATTGATTCCAGTCGCATTATACCTCCCATTATCTCCCATATTGATGCACATCTAGAGGTCCTTCTTGATCTAGGTGGATATTGGTGGCCACCCACCTATTCCACTTGGACCCCCATTGTTGTTTCTTTTCTGTTTCCTTAATTGTAGCACAACTTACTATTTTTGGCAGTTTTTTCGGGTCCTAAACTTTCGGAGCTGTTTTGAGGGAATAAAAGACATTTTTAGGGAAAAAGGAGAGACTAGAAAAGTCCCAAACTAAATTTGTTATTTATTTTTGGCTCACTCTTTGAGATATTTGAAACAAGGTATTATGATAGCTAAAAAAAGATCGTATGCCAAAGTTATGACCCTGGGAAGTTGATGTACCAATTTACCCAAACGGGGTCCACAATTTTGGCGCTTCATCTCCTAGGGTTAGGTTTTTGGATGTTTAGGGTTTTCCATTGTTTCTCAATAATAAATAAGCCTTTGAGCCTCATTGTAACATAGTTTAGAGGAATGTAGTCACCACATCTCTTTTTAGAGATAACCTACCATTGCACAAGCTAGTTTTATTTCCATTCTGTTTGTAACCATATTTTAGTATTTCATATTAATGAAATGAAGTGTTATTTCTGCTGCATCTCTGTATTTATTGTTATATCGATATTTTGTGTCGTTCCTTTTTAATTTCAGATCAGTGGTATCAGAGTGGTATGTTCTTTCTCTGTTTTTCTTTACATGTCCCCAACGAGGTTAGGATATAAGGAGTTAGGCTCAAACTAGTCAAACCTTTGTAAGACCAGCCTCACAAATCTCGATGACCTCCCATGGTGGAAGAGAAGAAATATGATGGGGTTGGAGATCCTTTCAAAATCTTGCTCGAAGAAGCCCTCGAGTGACAAAGGAATGCGATGATGGACAACTTTGCCCAGATCCTTTAGCGGCTACCCAAAGGTGACACATCTTCTTCCAACTACTACTTTGGAAGCGCCACACCCTTTAAGGTACAAGTTAAATTTGAAATCCCCATATTTGAAGGTCAGATATATGTGGATGCCATAGATAACTGGTCAAATCTACTAGAAGGATATTTTTTTGTTCATGATTTTTCCAGGTGGGAAAATATCACTTTTGCAGTTCTCAAAGCTACCTCCCACGTTAAGGACTAGTGGGAAACCTACTGTGAGAAGAAGGATGAAAGTACACCCTCACTATTTTTGGTCGCACCCACTTGGAATTCATTTTGGGGCCCATCAGGGAGCAATACTACCCTATCAGGAGCCATGAGGATAAATACAAAAGTGGACCATGCTGCGGTAGGGAAGGGACCAAGACGTGCCAGAGTTTGCCAATGTTTTTCCTACCCTTTGCATGAAGTTGGGTATCAAGGATTTTGAGTGACATTTGTAACTCAAGTACTGTAGCTACCTACACAGGTACATCCAAGACGAGATGGAGTCACTACAAGAAAAAACGTCATTGGTGAGGGCCATGCCTGTGATGGTATTTAAAAAAGCGTTGTTGTAAGTGTATATAGTGATGGTCCTTTAAGGTTTGTCACCAAAGCCATTTTCAATGACACTTTTGGTGAGGGTCGTTAAAGGCCCGTCACTAATTCTCTCTTTGGTGACACTTTTGGTTAGGGTCATTAAAGGCCCATCACTAATTCTCTCTTTGGTGACACTTCTAGTGACTATATTTTATTGACCATCACTAATGATCATTTTGGTTACTTTTGGTGATGGTCAATAAATGTTTGTTGTTATCGCTCAGGTTGTTCCCTTTGACTCCTAAGGGAATACGGCCGAGGTAACCACTACCCAATCTTTTAGCTGCAGGTCCTAGCCTACCTGCAACCAGAGAGGGCTCTCTCTTTGGGATTTAGCTTTGTTGAAGGGTGATTTTAGGCTAGATATGATGCACATGGGTTTTGTTTGAGTTTAGTGGGATGGTGATCACAGACATAACTGGGATGCAAGTGTATAACTGTTTTTTCCATTGGGCAATGGAGTCACTGCAAGTGTAATTATTGAAAGGGCTTCTTGGGGAAAAGGTAGTACCACAGAGTGGGATAGGCAGGCTAGAAACAATTTTCAAATCTGGAAATGATGGAATGAAGTCAGGGAATGAAAGGCAATCAAGAATCTTTCATTATACTAGCAGAGGGAAAATGTATGAGTATTGTGCAGGAGCAATTAAGAATTCCTAAACAGTATTCAAAACGAGAGAACTAGTGCGAACATGAGCAGTTAAGAATTCATATTCATGACTAGTCCTGAAGAAAACATAATTAATAACAGAAATTGAACATAAGGTGCATTCAAACAAATCTTATGCTATTCTTCTTCTCTGTTACCAAGATCACGAAACATAGATGAGATTTACAAAATAGAAAACATAAGACACAGTTTAGTATAACTTATTGTTCCATAGCATGACACAGGAATTCTGTAGCAAGTCCCAGAACATCCAATCCACCTTGAGATCATTCAGACACAGTGAAATTCAACAGCCATTTGTATTAACACAGTCTGATATCTTACAGCACCGTTCAGAAAGAGGAAATCATCAATCAACCCACCCACCAAGCAACAACCCTTATTACATTGTTTAGGGCTGTATTTATAGGCAAAATATCTACAAAAATATATCTGATAGAATATCTGAGAAAATAACTGCAATTAACTTAACTTATCTTGCAAGTAATGTAAAAAATATCTATCTAATACTGCACTGGGGGCAGTTGTTTCAAAAAATGAGGCTATGTGTCCTTTGCTGTTATGCGCTGGCCATTTATCATAACTGCGCATTGCTCTCTGATCTACTACTCTTGAGTGGCTTTGATGTGCATTAAATGTGATCTGAGAGCCTTAAGTGGCTTCACCACTTTCTTTGACTTTGATTGAGGCTTTTAATGTTTACCTGCTTTGATATTGTTGATCTGATACTCTTTGCTGCTTCACTGATACTTTTTTAATTGAATCTGGGCTTTATCTTTCCTCTGATACTCTTTAACACTTGAATCGAGACTCTCTTTCTCTGCTGATCCTCTTTAAACTGCTAAATCGCCCTTTTTATCTCTTTTCGGCAAAAATAGCTGCGGTGAACTAGGCGCTGGACTGAGGCTTTTCATTTTGGCCCCTTTTTCTTAGCGATGCGTGATTAGCACTAAGTGCTAATCGTGCATCAAAAACTGCCTCAGATTTTCATTCCAGGCTTCCTAAGCTGCGATTTTGCCTTTGGCGCTTTTTCTTCGGAGGTGACGTCAGCAGTGGGACCCAGTACGGCAGATGATGTCAGCGGGGTGATGTGGCAGGGTGACGTGGATGATGATGTCATCATGACACAGTGGCAGGGTGATGACATCAGTGGGTGACATGGCGTAGGTACAACATAGTGGCAGGCGACTCAGCAGCATCATCATGCGGTGACGTAGGCAAGCGGGGAGGGCGGTAAGCGGTTTGCGTTAGACTGCTTTTGGTACGAGATTGGTATGTGTCAGGGGCGGCCCGATGCAATAGGCGGTCGACAGTTGTCCTGCTATACGACGGTGAAACTGTCAACCATTGGGAACTATCGTACCACTATGAAGGGGCGCCCGATATTCATTAGGGCCGTCGGATTTGGGAGGGCTGATCCTACGGTGGACGGGAGGGCAAAGTGATCGGGGCTTAATAGAAATGCGTACCCAATAAACGTTAATTATTCGTGGCCTCGGGTGGGTTTTGGACTTTAGGTTAAAGATTAGTGTGTTTTGGCATGGGAATATAGTTATTCGTGCAACCAAGTGTTTATACGAAATCCATAGTAACATGTATGAGCGGAGGGTAATGGTATGGTTTTATGTGTGGGGGGGTTTAATACGGTTGTTTATTTAACCAGAAGTTAAATAAATCCCAAGGGTAGTGAACGCAGAGGGGCTAACAATGGGTCCCAAATGGACCTAAGGTTTCTCGACTTTTAGTACTTGGCTATAGTTGCCATGGGGAGGAATATTTAGTGTTTTTTGGGGTTTTTATATAGTTTTTTGTAGAACGGGGGGAGGGGAAATGATTTAGGGAGCTAGATAATAGGGTTAGATGTTAATATGAGGTCTTTGGAATGCATGCTAAGTTTATAGAAATGGAAACTTAAGCATAGGGAGATGAATGGATTGTGTAAAGATTAATTTTACACAAGAAATGTGGCTTATTTTCACTAAGTTAACTCATATGTCAACTTGGTTTTTAACAAGAATGGAGTGAAACTAGACTGGTTGGGCAGATCCCAAGGTCCTCAAGGGGATGTTAGTGAGTGATTTCTGAGGAAATGAAAGGGGAAGTTAGTCATGCCTTGCTTGATCTGATCGAAATGAAAAAGTGCCTCAAAACTGTGATCTGGGTATAACACTTGAAAACATGAAATGGATCACATAGCTTTATTTCTGCAACCACAAGACTACTTACCCAACCTACTTTACCTAGCATTTTTTCTTCTTTTGGTTTGGGTGCACTTGAACTAGCAAACCCAACTTTTCAACTTTTTCTTTTTTACTGTCCTCCTACATCTATACTTGTTTCATCTAGGGGCTCATATTAGGCTGTTGAGCACCCTTGCTTCTCTACCTATCTAAGAATCTGCCAAGATTAAGCTGTTTGGATAGATAATGATTCTCTACATTCTACAACAGGAAATTGAAACCTAGGGAGACCAAGATTAAGCTGTTTGGACCTCCCTTTAACTGAAAATTGTTCAAAAATGGAATAACTCATCAAAATTGGAATACAACAGAGGCACTTCGACCAACACACTCTCATGGACACTTCTTTGGCCTCAGTAGCAAATATGGAACATTGCAGCATGCAAAGTATGACATATTTGGTATGTAGAAATGTCGATCATGAAAGATGAATACCTGCTATGAGTAGGAGGCTAATATTCATCATCATTGATCATTCTAATGGTTTTTTGATAATGCTTCATGCCTATGACGAACTTGTAAGGTTCGCCACCAATGTCACATATGGTGACAATATTTAAAAAATCATTGTTGTAAGTGTATATAGTGATGGTCCTTTAAGTTTTGTCACCAAATCCATTTTCAATGACACTTTTGGTGAGGGTCGTTAAAGGCCCATCACTAATTCTCTCTTTGGTGACACTTTTAGTGAGGGTCGTTAAAGGCCCATCACTAATTCTCTCTTTTGTGACACTTCTAGTGACAATCTTTTATTGACCCTCACCAATTCTCTTTTTGGTTACCTTTGGTGATGGTAAAAAAATGTTTGTCATCATTGATCATTCCAATGAGTTTTTGATGATGCTATGTACCTGTTACTATATTTTTTGTCAAAATATAATGATTTAAGACCATTGTTGTGGAGTCTTTTTCATTATGTGTCCAAGTTAATAGTGGTTATAATAGTTAGTCAATTTGCTAAGAAGTAATTAGTGTGTATCATTTCCCTCAAGTCATAAGAATATAGTTTTCCTATGAGTCAACACATTATTCATCTCTATTAGGTTTATTATCAAGCATATTTCCTTTAAATAAAGTTCCACTAGTGTGTGTAAGAACTATGTTATTTAATACATAATCAAGCTCTGTCAATTCTATCAATGAGAGAGACCTCGCACTTCTCACCACTCATGGTACACCTTAACATGCTTTGGAACAATACACTAACATTCCTTGGCACCTCACATGTCTTGGAACATATTTGTACCTAGAATATCTTGCCATGAGTAGGACTCCCAAGCACATGTTGGCATGCCCTAGCATAGCATAACACTCCCCTATCATGTGTTGATATGCCATGTAGTCCCTAGCATTCCCTAGAACACCTTGGCATAATATTGCATTGACAAACATTAACACTTGGAACACATAGGCACTTGGCATGTATTGGAACATATCATTAGTGTGCCTAGCATGCCCTTTTGAAAAATATAAAGTCCCAACTTATTAACCCTCTTATGTGTTCATTTCCTTGCATTTTAGCTTGGTTATTCCTTTTGTTTCCTTGAAACTCCTTGACGCATATTGAAATTCTCTATCACCTTGCACATCCTAGCATGTCTTAGCACCTGGCACGCCTTGGCACTATTTGGCACATGTTAGCACACCCTAGAACTACCTAGCACACTCTAGCACTTCTTGAAATTCCCTAATATTCCCTGGCATGCCTTACCCGTGCTTAGCATACCTTGTCACTCCCTCCTTGGCATGATAGCACACTCATTGACACTCCATAGCACACTCATTGACACTCCATAGCACACCCTCATATTCATTCACTTCCATACATTTTGACCTAGTGCTGCCTTGTGTTTTCCTAGTGCTCCCTAACACTCCTCATCATGCATTGGCACTCTCTAGCATGCCTTAGCACTCTTCGATATGCTCTGCCACTTCATAGCATGCATCACACTCCCTAATACACATTGGCACTTGGAACGTGTTAGCACTTGGCATGTCTTATAAACATGTTTGGAATGCATTGAGATGACTTGGTATGCTTTGGTATGGTTTAAAATTAAAGTTATTTGAGATCAATTATTGGAAACTAGATGAGAAGAAACAAAGGAATATTTGGCACTTAGAATGCATTGAAACTTGGCACCTATTGGTGCCTAGTGTTGGTGTGCCTAGCATTCCCCTCATGGAAAAGGTAAATTTATGACTTATTAACCCTATTATGTGCTCATTTCCTTGTAGTTTAACTTGTTCCTCCCTTCTGTTGCTTTGAAAGTCCTTGGCATGCATTTTCACACCCTTTTACATCTTGGCATGCCTTAGCACTTGGCACATCATATCTTGTTTGACATGTCTTCGTACTATCTGGCACATGTTAGCATGCCCTAGCATTCCCTAACACACCTTGGCAGTCATGACCTGACAACTAGCATTACATTTTTCCATGACTTGGGAACCTTACATTCACTAGAACACCTCAACACTCCCTAGTTGTCATGCCCTTTGTTATCCTCCACAATGTCCCAGGTTGATGAGGAGATCGATAGAGGTAACCATAGACCAAGCTTTTAGTTTGGTAGCTAGCCCTACCAAATCATTGAGGGCTCTCTCTATAAAATCACAACCAAGAGATGACTGGAATGTAAAGGAATTTAGGCTAGATAGATAGGCTTAGGTGGATTTTGGAAAATTTATGCTCATCATGTTTGCTTTATGACCCCACCCCCATGGGTTGCACTGACATGGTTGGGTGCTAGCTTGGTGAAGTGGTTATATACGTTTTCAAGGCTGCCTCAGTGAATGTGTACTATGTCATGTTCTTCTCTTTCAATTGATGGAGTACTATAACCTTTATCAGGCTATAGTGAAAGAGGCTAGGATAATGCACTTTTCCATTCAATTGCACCCTTTCAAACATTTTGTTTAGGCTCGTATACAAGTAGCTAGACAAATTTAGAGACTTGGGAGATATAAAGTGCATGAGAATTCTTATGTGGTATTGATATAGCCTAGAAAATATTCCCTCACATGTGAAGAACTTCATGATAGCCTTCATCAATGGTGCATATCTCCCCAAAAAGTATCTGAATGGGATAACATGTGAGTGAGCTCCTTTATATTGTGATTTCAAGTAGGGTTTGTACTCTTCTAGTTCTAGTTTCATGCCTTTGAACCCATTTTCACCATGGTTTGGTATACCTATAGCTTGAGAGATGGCATCCATTGAAAACATGAAATCAGTCCTTGCAATGGTGATCTTGTCTTCCTTCAAGGTGAGGGAAAATATACCTATGAGATGCTCATGGTAACCTACTTCCTACACTCTTGACAAAACCCTAAACAATTGACATCTTCAAAGAATTTCATGATAAATGGGGAGGAGGTGATCACATTGCAATTAAGGGCTCAAACCTCAGTATCTTCCCCCCCCTAGTATCTTTAGACCAAAAGAATTGATGCTATTATAGCTAGGTGCCTTTGGGCTAGGCCTAAATCCATAAATAAGATACTTTTGGTCTATTTAGAGGTGCTTGCGAGACATGAGAATTATTGAGGTGGGGTATAAAGGACACTTAATGTTTTAGTAAGGCTTTAATTCTCAATACATTATGGAAAAATTTCCAGGTCAAAGGTATTTGGTAATAGGTTATTAAAGAGAAATATCTAAAAAATAGACAGCTTAAGGAATGGATTAAAGAGGCAGCTCCAAAGAAGAAGGTGGCATCTTATATATGGAGAAGCCTCATGAGAAACAAATACTGGCTACTATGAAATATGAGATTGGAAGTTGGATGGGGGAATAGGATAGCAATAGGACTAGATGATATCAAAGGAGTGGAGGGAATACATACTATTTCTCTTCACATCCTTGAGCATTTACATAAGAAAAGGATTTACTTTATGAACTAAATCTCTTATGATTGAGGATCTTCTTCTATTACAAGTTATTGGCTTAATGAATTTGAACCTGGATTTCTAGAGGATCTATTTGTGGAATGGGCATGTTTCAAAACATAGTTAAGTCTAACAGGTTTAAAACTCACTGAGAAGAAAGAAAAGAAAATAGGTTTAAAACTCACTGAGAAGAAAGAAAAGCTAAAATGGGAAGGTGTTATGTATAATGAGCATATCTCGGTTAAAGAGATTTATAAACATATTTCTCATGGACGTGGCTTGAATGATAATGTTTTTTGGTTTCATAACACATGGAGATGGGATATACCTCTCAAATTAAAATGTTTTATGTGGCTGTTGGTCCACAATAATATTTTAACTTGGGATAATTTCCATAAAAGGGGCTCTCAGGATCTTGCAAGATGCTCTTTATGCAAATAATATTTAGAAGACATGGAACATCTATTTCTAACATGTCCTTTTGCGATCTCAGTATGGAGTGGGGTTCTTCAATCACTTAAAATACATGTAATCTAGAACATGGTTTCCATTTAGAGATGTTTGGAGGTAGGATGGGAGAGTTTGAGAACAAATAAGTGTAAAAAAAAGTAAAAGAAGAGTTTAAGATTACAATTGATCATCTACTTTCCCACCATTTTTCTCAAAAGAAGGCCAACAAAGAAGAGCACATTGGGAGAGTTTGAGAACAAATAAGTGTAAAAAAAGTAAAATAAGAGTTTAAGATTACAAATTATCATCTTCTTTCCCACCATTTTTCACAAAAGAAGGCCAATAAAGTAGAGCACGTCATGATATTACGTTCCAAGGGGATTTCTCAGGTATGCTCGGGGAGATCAACGGATTCATTTGATTGATCTTCCTGATTGATCCATAATTTTTTTGGATTTGTTGTTTGAATAGGCAGGGAGAATGAGTGAAGTATTTGAAGGATACGAGCAACAATATTGCAAGCTCTCTGCAAATATTTCACGGAAATGCACCTTATAAACTCTTCTCAATGGAGGTAAGAGGATTGATCATATGGTCCTTGCACACTTTTATAGAAATTATTGAATTTTTCTTTCAATTGATACAAAAACCAAATATAATAAATATTGAACCTTTAAACTCTCCCGATCATTTGATGTCTTCATCAATGCACCATAGGAAGATTCCATATTGCCCTTGCCCTTGTATTTGCGACCTCTTTTCTTTGTTTTTTGGCTAGTTGGAAAAAAATTCAAAATTGATACTTGTGATGTGATAACCATGTATATGAAGACACCCTAAATCTCTGAGACTGAGACCTAGGGTTTGATAGCATTGAAATCTATGCTCTGTTTTGGCAGGTTTGGTAAATTTTTTGGGTATTTGAAACCATAAACACCCGGTTTGTGAATAATCATTTGTTAGTTTATTGAATTTTGATTGTGAAGGCTTTCTCTGGTACAATGGATGTTATGTCAAAGGATGGTTGGATCAAATTTCCTGTAGATTACTTAAATGTTGTATTTATGGGAATTTAGATATCAAAAAATGTTTAATTTCCTGTCTGATTGTCTATATAGGAGATTTCTTGTGGTTTGATTTATGTGGAAAACCCGCTGGAAAAATATATTCATAATCGTTTATGGTATTGATACCCCTTTTGGCTTCTATTTTTGATGGAGAAACCTCCGACTGTACACCTTTTACCATAGGTATGTTGTTGTTGTATAGAAATCTCCAAAGGAGTCTTACACCAAACATATAAATGGATATTGTATATCATAATAATAAGCATTAACATATGAAGATGTGGCACACACTAAACTTTGTGCATTCAATCCATTTATTTTTCTTTCATGACAGATTTCGTTCTGCATAGTAGATGTGTTGTGGCACTTTAGTGTGCTCACATCAAATATTCTAAGGCCAAACTCGGATTCTCATGCGTCATGGAAATTCAACATATGCTTTGTTTACCTAAGAACTACCTGTAACTGATCTTAGGGTACTCACGTACAATATCAACTCATCCCACTTAACAAGCTACCAAGACAAGGCTCATCACATCCAACCGTGGTCTAAAACAATTAAGAAACACAATTTACATCTTGATATGTCATAGCACCTCACATGTCTTAGAATTCCTTGGCACTATGTGGCATGCGTTAACATCACCTACATTTCTTGGCATGCTTTGACACTGCCTAGCACACCGTGGCACTTCCTGACATGCCTTGGTAGTTTAGCATACCTTAGCATTACCTAACATATAACCTTGTCACCCCTCCTTAACACGCCTAGAACTCATTGAAACTCCCTCTCACACACCCTTATTCATTCATTTCCATGCATTTTGACCTAGTGCTTCCTTATGTTTCCCTGACACCTCCTAACACTCCCTAGCTCACCCTAGCATCTGACACATCTTGGCCTACTACCCTAACACTCTAGCATTCCTTAGTAATTCATAGTATACCTTGTCACTCTCTCCTTAGCACACCTAGAGATCACTGACACTCTTTGTCAAAAACTCTTATTCATTCATTTCCATGCATTTTTACCTAGTGCTCCCTTGTGTTTCCCTAGCACTCCTTATCACTCCTTGACACGTGTTGTTACATCCTTGTTATAGACATATTTGGGCATTGCAACTCCAATCACATATGTCCATAAAACAAGGGCTTCTGAGTCCCTAAAGTGTTGTTTCATACCCTAAAGGAACAAGGTCAGCTGATTACATCATCTCCCAGAAGTTCTCCACAGAAAACTACTCAGAACTAGTCAAAACTAGACCATACAGATTGCTCAGTGCAAAGGGTGCGATGCATCTCACCTACTCAGTGCAAAAAGTGTGATGCATACTGAAAGGCCCTTCTGTAGGGTGCGATGGGCGAGAGTAGACAAATGGCAGAGACAGTTTTCAAGGTGGATGATCATGGAATCTTCCAGAAAATTCTCTTGTGACACTTGCCTCTCTGAATTCGCCTAGGGATGAGTAAGAGATCATCAATATCCTAGTGGAATCAAGAACTATCAAAGAGAGGACACTAATCAAAATCCCAGAAGCTGACTCACCCCCCTGCAATCATCTATATATGGATCCCTCATCCCAGAGATCCAAAGGAGGTGGAATCTTGTGTCTTGTAAGGAAGTGTTGTTGGTTTCCTGGTGGAATATCATAGTGTTGGGTGATCTAAGCTTTTCATGAGGTGAAGAAGGGATTTCATGCTGGGAGGATGACGCTGGGCCAGATCAATGGGTTGTAATCCTCTATTCTAATCTCTATATCAATAAAGCTATTGAAGTTTTCCTCCACATTATTGTGTGTTTGCTAATAGATGCATTTGTGTGGTCAATATATATCTGGTCCTATATTGTTTACAATTGTAGATCTATTCACTTTGAAGGTATTATGCTACTTTGACTATACAGGTACTCTTTGAAGTGGAGTGGTCAAGGGAGGAGTAGCAAAAATCTGTCAAAGGGGAGAAGGAACAAACAGAGAACCAAGCGAAAGATCGAGGTTGGTATTCTTTGCTCCTTTCCTATCTACTTCTCGTAAAGGAAAGCAAAAGTATCCTTAATTTGTTTGTTTCTAAGATAGCTACCCGTCTTAGTGGGACTAGTAGCTCTACATAGACACTAGATTTCCCGATAACAAAATGGCGACTACGCTGGGGAAAAACTAGTTTGTTTGCTTGTCTATATTTGTTTGCTTTATAAACTTACGGACAGAGCCTGAAGTCAAGCCAGCTAGCCTTTGAACTGCATTTGCTATGCAAGTGCAAAGTAGATCAATGTTGCTTCAGTCTATCTCTGGGTTTTGTTTATAAACTCAACCATTGATTTGCAAACATCCTAATTGCCCTGGTGGTGGCTCAAGTAGCCTCATTGGATTAGCCCCTGTGATTTGCATTTATTGACTATCATTTTCTCGGCTTAAATCCCTGAACTGAGCTGCAAATTGTGTCCAATAACCTAGTTGAAGTCTCGTCCTTGGACCATCGCACCTTCTCCTCTTGGAAATCTGGATGCATCGCACCTCCCATGTGCAGTAGGTGAGATGCATCGCACTTTCCCTCTGTTACAGGTGTGATGATTAGATAAGACCTCTTTTGCTTCCAAATTTTGGTTTTTTGTTCACTCTCTTCAGCTTTATTTAGGAGTTTTGCTGTCTGTGATCAGTAAACCACTGTAGAAACTCCCTTCCTTTGCATGATTCAGCCTCCATAGTACAAAGAACTGTAAATGTTTTTATGTATTGTTCACCATTTACAGTTCTCCTTTACAAAGAAGTAGCATAATCAAGCTGTCGTCTTTTGATTTGAAAGTGTTGCAAGTGTCGTTTTCAGTCAAAGAAAAGAATCCTATTGTTCTTGATGGCCGATTACATTGTTACTCTTGTATTTGATTTGAATTAATATTTTTTCAAGTGTCGAAAGTAGTTTTCAATTCAAAATTGCAAAGTGTCGTCATTATCTTCCTTTCATTTTTTGAAAAGAAAATCGTTAGTACTATCGCTTGAAACGATTCAAATTTGTACATAGCATTCTTTTTGTCATTCACACATTAAGAAAGTGAAAACAAATACATGCATGTGTATTTGCATTTAGACTGCTTGTTGGTTTGATTTAGGACAGTGCATCCAGTGTGTGCTCTCTACTCTATATTGAAAGAATCTCATTTCTCTTTCCTTAGTAGATAGGATTTTCATTGCAAAAAGAAGATTAAATGATTGTTTATCATCTTAGATTGCATTTTAGGAATTGTATATCTACATCACATGGTGAACCTGAAAGGCAAGCTTCTTAAGAAAGATCAACCATAAAATAAATTCAATGAACATAAAAACGCTTTGCAACCTAATGCACAACATTTAGAAGTCTAGGCTAGAGATGTATTCTAGCGTCGTAAAGCCTGGTAACTATCGCTTTCGTTATAGGTTGGGTGATTCCTCCTCTTTGAGATGACAAGTGCCAGTACGGACTTGTGCTCCCACATACCGTCGAGTATATATTGGGAGACCACAATAGGCTATATCCTTTATCCTTAGGAAGCTGTGTCTGCCACCCTACGGATTGCAATGCACTGAACACAACATTCGGGAAGATTGACTGTCGTATCGTAAAAGTATTCTGCAGTTTTGTGATTGGTTTGGTAATCCCTCTGTCTAGATTTCCAGAGTAGTCTCTTTCGTTCCTTTTTATATTCCTTAAAGGAAAAGGTCCATATGAGCACTTGTCACTTCAGGCTCATTAAAAATCGAAGGCGACTAGAGTCATCTTTTATTTTTGCTCGACTCTTAAAAATTGAAAAAGAAAGTTGTGTCAAAGCGTCTAAAATTTATTTTAATCGGAATAATGTCATTGTTCCCTCATTGGTCTTAGGTTGAGAAAAATGGAGTCCACTAACCAAGGATTTCCCCTTGGGGGAAATCCTAGTCCTTTCTCCTCTTGGGGAGATGTTGGGCACCTCATATGGCCACATTGTCCCTCCTAGCACTGACAATCGACTTGCCAATATGGCTCTTCTCGACCTTTATCGTTCAAACCGCCACAATTCCTGAGAAATTAAGTCAACAACTAGATGATACTAGAGTTACCCCCCAACCTTTTGCTTCACTTGTTTCTCCCTCCCCTCCTTCCTCTTCACTTGGTAAAGTTGGTGAAGCTAAAGATCAAGTCACCGAGAAGAAGGAGCGAAAGACAAAAAGGGGCAACCATGCATCGTCTAGCAAAAATCCACACACTGCACCATCCAAGCCTAAATATCCATGTGTCATTTGAAAAGGAGACCACTATCATCAATATTTTCCTTGCATCCCTCGGATCTTAAGGGACTGGTCTCCTCGTTTGCACAATCTGGCGTCATCAACCTCTGACATGCATGTTGAAAGTACGCTGTCAACTAGTTAAAAGAGAAGTCTCTGGACAGAAAAGAAAATGTAAATTTCCTTGTAAACTGTGTGAAGGAGATCACGTCGTCCACTGTTGTCCCTTCCTAGATGAAGCTAAAAGAGTCTTGGATAACGGTCGTGCTTCACCACTACGGCTTCCTCTTGGAAACAATAAACTCTTACCGAGTCCATCACTAGTTGAAAATCTGACTGACACAACTTTGTGGTCGGTTGAAGCATCTATCATTGAAGATAAACCCTCTGAATCCACTCTAGATGAAAGTCAAAAGGTTGAGGCGGCAGTCGACTCGGTCTTGCCTTTGGAAGGTCTATCTTCAGATGATACAGTCACCGAAGAGAATGAGAACGACACCATTCAAATTCTTTTCATAAACACAGAATCTCCGATGAACATGGGGGCAATCTACCCGTTCCTTTACCGTAGGAAGGAAGTTCATCAAAGTCATATACGACCGTCTATTCGGTCCCACCTTCGAGCAACCTAGTCATTTCCTTCGATTGGAATCTACTAGGCAAACCCCGTTTACCTTCTAATATACCATTTCAAATCATTATACAAGATTATAGAATGAGCATGGTCGGTACCATCATATATGAAGGGGCTTCTATGAGTATCCTTTCCTCAACTACTTGGAAAATGCTTGGTTCGCCATTGCTTCTGCCTGAGATGCGAAATCTAATAGGCTTTGATAAAGGAACCAGTTGACCGTTAGGGATCCTTCCAAGTTTGCCTATAACTTTGAGAGGAAAAACTGTGTATCTGAACGTAATGGTAGTCCAAGGACCTTTAGATTATAATCTACTCCTTGGGCGTGACTATATTTATAGCATGGGAGCCATTGTCTCCTCACTCTTTCGAGTAATGTGTTTTCCGCATGAAGGCCGAGTGGTCTAGCTTGTAGACCAACTTTCATTCCCCAGCTCACACATAGCTAATAGTCAAGTACCATCCCTAACTAGTCTTTTCATGCAAGGAATGTCTCATCAATCTCCAGTTCGTCCACCTGAAGAATGCGAGTAATTTGGTGGCCATGACTGAAACCCAGGGGGCATGCACCTTGGTCTGCTTCGGCAAGAAAAATTCAGGTATAGGGTAGGTTTCCACGAAGGATATATGACTAGTATGATACACCCATCCATTTAGGAAAATGGGATTAGACCAGAATAAGATGCCTTTTTCAGAAGGTAGGCCTTTCCTGACAAAGAAAATGTTTTGTCTACAAATTGAAGGGTAACCTGGAAACTCTACTTCATTATACCTTGGGGCATGCAAACCTTTTTGCGCGCAAGTGAAAAGTGGCCAGTGTAACGCTAACCCCATAGTTTTGCTGACTTCGACCGCTTAGGTTAGGTGATTGGTCGGATCGACCGTTCACCTTTGCAGGGGCCGGATGGCACTAGCAAAGTAAAGGAGGAGTTTTCCTACCTAACCTCAGTAGTTAATTAACCCGTATGATAGTAGTTGGTCATTCCTAGCTTGCATACGAAAGGGAGTGGAGCAAAGTTTTGAATGGTGCAAGCTCCTTAAAAATTGAACCTATCGATGAGACATCCTTATTATACGACTGGAATGAGCAATTTTTATGCGAAGTTTAAGCTCGTTAAAAATTAAACCTAAGCAATGAGCAAATGTTCCCCTAGAGTTTAAGCTCATTAAAAAATGAACCAGCCTCCGGTAAATAACCATCGCGAATGCATTATCATCAGCTTTTTGAGCCCTGGTCATGTTCTTACCATCACCTCCACTCTGTTTAGCCGACCATATGCCTCCATTTGATTGTTTACCCTTTTGAATAATAGCTGCGAAGAGTGATTTTGTTAGCCATCCTTGTGACACTGCTATGATTGGAAAATTCCAAACCTTACCTGGAATCAGCAGCTACCCAAAAATATCACTCGTTCCTAAAAAACAAGTCTCCTTTAAGCTCTTTTCACCTGACTCGTAAAAAATGAAAAGATTGCCGAGCAGTTGGCCTCTCCAGCTTGTTAAAGCTACCGGGAGTGATATCCCTCCTCTAGATTTTTATCTTTTTGGACCTAAGGGATTAATACACAAAAAGATCGAGCGCTTGTCTTGTTTGGCTCGTTAAAACTATCAAAAATTCATACCTTTCGTATTATTTTATACTTTTTCGGACTTAAGGGATTATATGACGAAAAAGGATTACTGGAGTTTCCTTTCCATCCCTTTTCAGACTCTCTAAAATTGAAAAAGGACCGAGTTGTCTTTGTCATTAAACTCATTAAAACCAATAGCGAAAAACTTGTCCATAGAGACAAGAACGAATTTCACTGTGGCTAGGCTCGTTAAAACATAGCGACGGGTTTTCCCGAAGGGAAAATTATAGAACAAGCACATGTTATCCTCCTCAAGCTTGATAAAATAAATGGGTACTGGTTAGCAATGACTGGGGAAAGTTGGGAAGAAAACTTGAAGAAAATTTATTGGTAGTGAGTCGCTCTTGAACATGACACTTTCACTACATGTCTGAGTCGGGTTGGGTTATTCTGCTCGCCGGTCATACTACCATTGGTCCATCGTACCATCCATCTTTGGGGTTAACGCTACCAATACATTTTAGTGTTGCTGATATGTTCAAGAGAAGTCGATCAGAGAATTCACCAACCCAGCTTGTGTCTCACCCGCTGCAATACCTTCACACTTCATTCTTTCATGACCACCACCCTAAACCCCGTATCATCAGATCGTTTTCACCTCCACAAAATCATTTGCTCTGTTCTATGTCATAGATGTGGGATTCATTAAGGCCCTCCTACGACGGTTCACTTCTTGTCGACGACAACTCATTATCCAAGAAGTCGACCTAGGAACAACCCTTTCAGTACTTTGAAGCTTGCATGCCTCAATGGCAAGTTTCTCACTTCCGGCGACATGTTTATATCAATGGCCTTCGACCAAAATATTTTAAGTGGTGTTTGATGCCAAGTCCCATTTTCACACCACGCGAATTGTACTGTAGTGCCTTGAGGGTCATCATCATTACGAGTGATTCCTCTTGTGCCTGTTAACAACTTACATCATTGGTTGGTAATCAGGCGATGTCTTTCCATGTTCGACTCCAGAACATTTTCACATGGATCCACTTGTACTTCAGGAGAAGATTGGATGAGTTTGAAGACCCAAGATCTAGTTTCATCCATCCGGGCTGCAATATATTCATGAAAATAAAGACATCAAATGTACATCATTGCTGCAAAGATGATCATCTGAATCAAAGGATGATGGCTCTATCAGAATCATCAATCTTCCACACAGATGGTTGTCTGTCCTAGTACATGAAAATGAATTTATAAAGCTGAGCATGGGAATGCGCACCTTAGGTAGATCATGAAAATGTTATGAAAATAATGTATTGTATTATATCTTATTACAGGTCGCCTTCAAGTTCGAAAAACCTCAGATCCTCATGATAAAGCATTTCACCCGAAATTAATGATCTAGGACCTCACGCTTTAGGGGGAAACTGTTATAGACATATTTGGGCACTGCAACCCCAATCACATATGTCCATAAACCAAGGGCTTCTGAGTCCCTAAAGTGTTGTTTCATACCCTAAAGGAACAAGGTCAGATGATTATATCATCTGCCAGAAGTTCTCCACAGAAAATTGCTCAGAACTGGTCTAAACTAGACCATACAAACTGCTCAGTGTAGAGGGTGCGATGCATCTCACCTGCTCAGTGCAAAAAGTGTGATGCAAAAACCCTTCTGTAGGGTGCGATGGGTGAGAGCAGACAAATGGCAGAGAAAATTTGCAAGGTGGATGATCATGGAATCTTCTAGAAACTTCTCTTGTGACACTTGCCTCTTTGAATTCGCCCAGGGATGAGTAAGAGATCATCAATCTCCATGTGGAATCAAGAACTATCAAAATCCTAGAAGTTGACTCACCCCCTTGCAATCATTTATATATGGATCCCTCATCCCAAAGATCCAAAGGAGGTGGAATCTTGAATCTTGTAAGGAAGTGCTATTGGTTTCTTGGTGGAATATCATAGTGTTGGGTAATCTAAGCTTTTCATGAGGTGAAGAAGGGCTTTCATGCTGGAAGGATGATGCTGGGCCAGATCAATGGGTTGTAATCCTCTCTTCAAATCTCTATATCAATAAAGCTATTCAAGTTTTCCTCCACATTATTATGTGTTTGCTAATATATGCATTTGTGTGGTCAATATATATCTGGTCCTATATTGTTTACAATTGTAGATCTCTACACTTTGAAGGTATTATGCTTCTTTGACTTTACAGGTAATCTTTGAAGTGGAGTGGTCAAGGGAGGAGTGGAAAAAATCTGTCGAAGGGGAGAAGGAACAAGCGGAGAACCAAGTGAAAGATCGAGGTTGGTATTCTTTGCTTCTCTCCTATCTACTTCTTGTAAAGGAAAGCAAAAGTAACTTTAATCTATTTTTTTCTAAGATAGCTACCCATCTTAGTGGGACTAGCAGCTCTGCATAAATACTAGATTTCCCGATAACAACCCTAGCACATATGACATCTTGGCATGTCACCTTGGCCTCGAGCATGCCTCAACACTTCCTAGCATACCTTGTCAATTTGTCCTTAGCACACCTGTAACTCACTGAAACTTATAATCACAAACTCTTATTTATTCTTTCCTTTCATTTTGACATAGTTCTCCCATGTGTTTCCCTGACACTCCCAGCTAACACTTCCTTGCACGCGTTGGCACATATTGGCCTCATGTCACTGTTGCACAAAAATTTGTCACCTTGAAATTTTGAAATCTGTGTGAGTCCATTACCACTCATACTTTCCTCCTTTGCAAGTCTTAAGCCTCAGTTCCTCATATCAAGCCTTGAAAATAAGAGAAAGCCCTCAAAATTCTCTAAAACTCTGGTTCCACACTTTCTCTTTGCATTACTTGCGGTCCCACACCTAATGGTCATAGCTCCTACGCACCTGACTACTTTGTCTCTATGTTATGGGTGCGGACCCCTGTAAAAGTTAAAAAGGTGCGAGTATATTCTAAAAAACTCACTTTCAGTCATTTCTAGAAGCTTCTGGAAGAAATCTTGAGGTGCAAGTTCGCTCCCTTAAGGTTCATGCATCCCATATCTTAAGGAGCTAACACCTTGATGTGAGGAGCTTATCCCTTTGAAGGAGGACTCTATCCCTTCATAGGTGGACCTGTAACCTCCTCCTCTGCACTATAAAATGAAGCATTTGGTTGGTTACTTAGGAGGTTGAAAGTTGAGTATTTTTGAGGTGAAATGCAGCTGGAACTTAGTCTTCTTTAGTTGAGTTTTTATGAGGAGAGATTACATACCTCTAAGATCTCATTTGGAAGAGTGCAAGGCTTGTCAAAGTAAAGGAAATTCCTATTCCGGACCCCAGGAAGAGCTTGTTCAACATCAAAGCTGAAAAGGTTGTAAGGTTCTTCTAATTCAAAGTTAATACAAATAAGTTTGTTTTTCTCAATAAGCTATTGATGTATGGTTTATTTTATGGATTCCTTGATCACCATAATAGACATGATTTATGATATTATCTATGCAGGTGCTATTTGATGTTTGCTTGTTTGTGATTTCCTGTTCTCAAAAGGAAACTCTTTCGAACGGTTGAAGGATGGCTGCTACAAACTAGCATTGGACTTAAGATAGGGTATTAACACGTCTATAGTTTTTATTTATGAATCGCATATGTTTAGAGAAAGATAGATTTGTTTGTCTGTTTGTTGCTAGACTATCTTCTGATACTAAGGAGATCGGTCTTGTCCGCAAGATCGATTTATCTAGCCAACAAATTGGCAACTCCGTTGGGGAATGAATTTGGTTTTTGGTTTTGTTTTGACTTGAGAAACTTGTTTTCATTTCTGGTTTTTGATTGATGTATGTTGGCTTGGGTAGTTTTTAGGATCTGGATTATTTTTTGTTTTTTTTTTTTAAGTTTTCAGGGGACTGCACTTTCTCTTTACAGACAGTGTGGGCATCTCTGCACTGTTCCTTTAGGAAACATAGCGGTACCGCACCTGGTTCTTATGGAAGCCTGCAGACCCTGTAAATAAAAAAAAAAAAACCTAAAATGTTTTCTTCCAGTTAAGTTTAGGTTTTGTTTATGACTTTTAGTTTCTACCCAGATCTGCATCTGTTCTATCAAAGATCTCTTGTGAGTGAGTTCCAATGGTATTTTTGTTTTAGATAATTTTCTAGAAGTTTTGCATGCCTGGAGTGGTTTTCACTTGGTCTCTGTAGTGACTCAAAGATCAGAAGCCTGAGAAACCTTAGATTACCCTGGCGTCTTTTCATCTTCTTTATGAGTCTGACTTGGTTGTGAAATCTATCCTTTGTGAGAAATAGATTTAGTTTTCTCTTTGCAAATCTTTGAACGAACTTGGTTATAAGTTTTGAATTTCATTTTTCCAAAAGAAAATATATCTGGATGCTTTTTTTATTGTTGTTATTATGAAAAAATGAATCCTTAGTTTACTGAACAACTAAGTAAAATGTCCTAAAAAAGAATTGAAGCTTTTATACAATTAGGTTTTTAGAAGTTTTAAGATCTCAAGATTAGTTTTGTAGTTTTGAGTGTTTTCTAGAACTCGTAGATCTCTTTTGAAAGAAATTGCTTTTGTAGTTCCGATTTTTGAAAAAGGAAAGGGATTTATTATGAGCATAATTAGTAGTCTCGTTTTGAGTTCTTATTGAAAAAGACAAAAATATTTTCTTTCCATTTACATGTTGAAAGAAGGATTTGTTTGTTAAAGAATTGCATTCTCGAACTCTTTCTTTTAGCTAGAAATTCATTGAAAGAAAAAACGAATTGCTTATCATTTTAGGTGCATTTTTTAGTGTTTTGGAGTTGAGTCTTCACACCATCAAAGTTTCATTTCCATACCTATTGACTTAAAGAACATCCATAAAAGAGCAACACTTAATTAAAAATTGATCTAGTAATCTTTTTTTATTTTCTAGGGCTCTTATCACCAATATAGCTTAGGCTAGTATCTTGGAGTAGGGAGTAATTAACTCTCCAAGATAGTTAAAACAAACAAGTAGCTATATCTTGCAGTAGGAAATAAATCCAATTGTAATTGATACATTCTGGGAAGCTTCTCTTAAAGGAGTCAATCATGAGATCATGTTCGAACCTTTGAGACAATCAAGTCTGTTTCATTGGGAAAGATAGAAGATTTGCGTGTATAATAAACAGTAAACCTCAGATTAACCATTGTCGAGGAGCCTGGGGTCACTTGTTTGTAAACCTCGGATTGATCATGTTGAGGAGCCTTCAAGGGGATTGAGCTTTGTTACTCTGCCCTTGCGCATAGATCGGATCGTACTATGTTCCCCCAATTGTATTTGGTTCTGTTGGTAACCTTAATTTCCATAAACTTAAGATTATTTCCTAAGGTGACGGTGAAGGACAGGTCTCACTCTACCTGGAGGATGTCGACTAGACTCACTTGGACTCTTTGGGGGGTTCTCTTCACTCGAGATGGTTTTGTGAAGAAACTTGTGCTAGTCTGTTTCATTAAGCAGGTTGTCGGGGTAACTGTTCCAACCACCATTTCTGTATTAAAATTCTACGACGTTGGATTTCATCACCAACTAGTGTTTTTAGTAAGGGAAGTTACTGTTTGTGTGTGGTTTGAACTTTTATATTTTTTAGGCATGTGATTCAGTTGTTTGTTTCTTTAGAGACTTTAGGTGGTTTTATTGAAATTTTCTTTGTTTGCGTGTGATTGATTAAATATTTAATAATGGCTGAATTACCGAGACAATCTCATAGACTTCGGGGACAACCTCCTGAGTATACACCAAGCCAGCTTGAAGGGCTAGGAGCTCTTGTATCACCTAGTGAGAGTAGAGTTGGATCACCAGAAGCCGGAGAGTCATCTTTAATTGTTCATCTTGATTATCAAGTACAAACAACAGAGTATATTCAAGAGCCAATTTCATTTTCCAAAGTTACTGGTAGTATTTCTCCTACCAGTGAATTAGCTGAAGAACCTAAATTTTTTTAGCCTGAAACTGAACCTGCTACTACTCCATCTTCAAGATTTGCTTCTCCAATTTCTAGTGGTCCTGGTTCACCCAGGGTAGGAAATATCATTACTCAAAATCTTCCTTCTGGCCTCATTTCTAATGAAGAACTTGTCAGTCTGGACGAAGATGTAAATCTTCCTGAAAACCAACCAACTTTAGATCTTAGGGAGCGTGAATCAATATTCTACAGTCCTTTTAGGAGTGAAACTTGGTATGTATCATTGACAAATTGTTTAGAAAACCCAGGTCTTAGTTTTTCATCACCTCGAATTCCTTTTCATCCTACACCAAGAGGTTATTATCCTCCGTTGAATATGTCAAGACAATTATCTATGTTTTACCAAACACCGGGAAAATTCTTATATGGCGGTCCTTCTGTTCCTTCGGGGTACCAGTCACTCAATAGTACTTTTTCAGGAGCATCTCCTCAACCAATCGAACATGAGCTATCAACTGGTAATAATGGAACTCAAGCATTGAGTGCAGAAGAAATCCTAATGATGTCTGGTAGTATTCCAAATCCACAACCTCAAGGTAGTTAGTTACTGCCTAGGGGCAACCCTAAGGTAGTCAGTTACGCCTGGAGGGAAACCTCAAGGTAGTTAGTTACCACTTGGGGGGCAACCTCAAGGTAGTCAATTACCACCTGGAGGGAAACCTCAAGGTAGTCAGTTATCGCCTAGGGGGCAACCTCAAGGATAGTACATACCTCGAGGTCAACTCCAGACTCAGTACATACCTCAAGGTCAACCCCAGTTTCAAAATATACCTTAAGGTCAACCCCGGTTTCAGTACATGCCTTAAGGTTATCAACCTCAAGGTCAGTACTCAACTCAAGGTTTCCAACCACCTTCTGGTCAACCATTTGTACAAGGATCCAGAAATGTATCGCTTAATTATCAACCCTATGTTCAACCCGGTTATGGTCCTCCATATGCACAACCTTTTATGGGTCCATACACCGGAATGAATATGGTGTGGGATCCATCTCAAATTCAACATATTATGTAACCTAATGTGCAGTTATCAAGTGAATCTAGACAACCTTTGGTTTCTGGTCCAACCCAACAACCTGTCCAACCTACTATTCAAACCTCTGTAGCTGGTTTAGTTCGGCAGCTTGGGCCTAGTTCACCTCAAACTCTGCCTCAAACTACTGCTGCAACTATTGCAACTTTTGTTAAACCTACCACACTTGTTTCTGGAGTATCTGTAGCTCCGGTTTCTACTGTTCTTGCATCAGTGCAAGCTCCTCAAGCCTATTTACCACAGTCACGACCTACAGTTCAGACTTCGGTCCAGATGCCTGCAGGACAAGCTGGTCCAAGTACGGTTGTCACAAGTCAACCACAATTCACTTATCAACCGTACCAGGGACAGTACCAATTTGGTCCTATTGTACAAAATCTAGTTTATCAGTATCAACCATACCCTGGCTATACTTATCAAGAACCTCAACAACCCTAGTTTGGTCTGGTTAATCCTGGTTTCCCAGGAGGTTATCCTAATGCAAATCCAATTCCAGGTTATCTTGGATATCCTCCTCCTGGGGCTGGTCTTGTTACCCAAGGTTTTTGTGACCCTAACCGTCAGTTACCATTTATTGCAACTTTGGATTTACCTGATTTGTCGTGCCTTATGAACGATCTGATTTACTATCTTCTGTATTGGCCACCAATGCCTAATAAGTTTCCTAGTGATATCCCGAAGTTTGAGGGTAAGTCAAGAGAGGATCCCTCAAATAATGTTATGACTTATTACCTCTGGTGTGCATCTAATTACATCATTGATGATTCAATTCGATTACGTCTTTTTCAACGAACTCTAATTGGTCTTGCTGCCAAATGGTACATTGAGTTACCACGAGGCTCTTTTTGTAATTTTAGTTAGTTAGCCACTTCTTTCTTAACTAATTTTCAGTTGCCTGTCAGATACGAGAATGGTACGGAATTGTTAACTTCACTAAAACAATCCATGTCCACATATATTTATGATCATATTCATGAATGGCGATGTAGACGACATTTGGTGAAAGTTTTCATTTCGGATCAAATTTTAGCGGAATGGTTCATTAAATCATTGTTACCTAAAATCACTAAAGATGTAGCTAAGGTATGAGTTGTTACTGAAGAGCAAGTCATTGCTCAGGCTCAGTACCTTGACCTCGTCTATACGCAGTCAGGTACTTTACATGAAAAAATCCATGATCTTTCAAAACACAGTCAAATAACTGCAGCTCCTTCAGGGTCTCATGCCGCTGATGGTATGATTGGTTCAATTAGTACTAAAAGCAAGAAGAAATCTTCAAAGAAATCTTCTCCTATTATAACTTTACCAGATTCCTCGATAGGAGACTCTTCCGCTGAAATTCCTGCTGATATCCATGTCGTAGAATCATCTATGACCAAATCAAAATCTAGTGGTAAAAAGAAGGGGAAGAAGAAAAACAAACAAAACTCAAAAGAGAAAATGAATAAAAATGATTCTACTGACAAAAAACGTAAACCTCTCTATCCTTGTTTCATTTGTGATGAGGATCATTTTACCAAAGACTGCCCACATCGAGCAGAGGTTTCGAAAAACGTCAAAGGTTCTCAAATGCCTGCTGTCTTGAAGGATCCTTTTCCTAATCAAGATAGTAAGATGATCGATTCTTCATCGAATGCCTCAGAAGAACCCATTATGATGATTTCTCATGTCAGGATTGTGATGCGATCGCAAGATTATGGTAGTAAATATCCTATTGGTGGTAAAGAAGTAGAATCTTCTAATTCAAATACATCAACAACAACTCCTCTTAGTTCTGATCCACTACAGATCGAGAAACACGACCCTGACTTAGTAATCAAACCGCCTGCTAAAGGTATACTTTGGAAATTAGCTTTCAATCCACATGCGAGAGCTGCTCAGAATTATAACATTGTTGAAGACTTAGCTATTTCCCCTTTAGCAATGTGGGCTTTGGAAGTGTTGCAATCGTGCCCAACACAGCGTAAATACTATTGTCTACTATAGGAGATGTTGATATTCAAGATTCGAACCTAATAATCTTCGATTTAGAGAATAGTACACACCACCTACCTTATCAAATGGATTTCCAGATTCCAGTGTTAGTCAAAATAAGACCTTTCGGACTGTGATTGATGATGGAGCTTCTACATGTATTATGTCAATCCAGTGTTGGAGATCGCTTGGTTCTCCCACACTAAATCAGTCTCCGATGATTCTAAAGGCTTTTGATGGCTGAGGGTTCCATCCTTTTGGTATTTTGCAGGATTTACCTATAGGGGTTGAAGGCAAAACCGTAAATCTAGATGTGGAAGTGGTTGATGCCCCTCTAGATTACAACCTTCTCTTAGCTCGCAGTTGGTCTTATGCTATGAATGCTATTGTTTCATCAGTCTTTGGGCTTATCAAGTTTCCTCATAACATAAAGATCGTTACGATAGACTAGCTAACTTATTTCTCATCCATCCCAACCTCTTCAGATATTATTCTGCATGTCGGTAAAACAACTATCCCTTACAAGGATGTTGGGGTAGGTTTGAATAAAGATTCTGGTTTACTAGGAACTTTTTCCTTCCCTCCTCCTAATGTATCACCTTCTATTGCAACTATTCATATGATTTCATCAAACACTATTGCTTTTGATGATCCTTGGATCATAGCTTCTGATTCTGAGGTGGATTCGTTTGATGGCGCAATGCCTTTGAGTCCCTTTGGAATTGCATATCAGGTTGTACAGTCGTTTTCTGACTCTTGTTCAACTGAAACTGATCCAATGAATGTGGTCCATGGGGAATCACTTCCGATATCAACCTCAAATTCAACAACATTTTTTGATCTTGTTCATACTGATGAGCAGATTTGTGAACTTTTGTTTGTTGATGATTTACCATGGGAAGATCTTCATCATCGATCTTCATTTTTACCTAAGCTTGATCATTTTGAAAATGATTTTTCATCTATTTTTACTACTGACTATGTCAAAGAACCACAAAATCCATTGCAACATCCTGATTTTGAGTTAAATTTGGGAAATATCTCTCGAACAGTTTCTATTGACATTTCAGTTAACCCCAGAAATATTGAAAAATTCATATAGGTGCTTCCTGTACGGACGATGAAATCCAAACTTATAAAGCCCTATTTCAAGAATTCCATGATGTGTTTGCCTGGTCATATGAAGAAATGTCAGGAATTGATCCATCAATTGTTGTCCATGAAATTAAAACTTACCCGGATGCTAAACCTGTCCGGCAACATTTGCGTCAAATACATCTGAGAAAAGCCGTTGCTATTAAAGCTGAAGTTGAGAAATTACTTCGTGCAGGTTTCATTTATCCAATTCCTTTAACAGATTGGGTATCGAATATTGTTCCTGTTAACAAAAAGCAAGGAATGATAAGAATATGTATCGATTATAGGGATGTTAATCAAGCTTGTCCTAAAGACAATTATCCAACCCCCTATATCGATCAAATTATTGATGATTGTGCTGGTAGTGAAGTGTTCTCCTTTATGGATGGCTTTTCCGGTTACAATCAAATCAACATACTCCCTGCTGATCAACCTAAAACAACTTTCATTTGTCCATGGGGGACATTTTCTTATTCAAAATTACCTTTTGGATTGAAGAACGCTGGAGAAACTTTTCAAAGGGTTATGTCTTACGCATTTCATGACATCAAGCACATTGTGCAGCCTTATCTCGATGATTTACCTACCCATTCATGATGTAGAGCCGATCATCTCACTCATTTATGAGCTATCTTTATGATATGTAGGCATTATTGAATTAGGCTAAATCCACACAAATGTGTATTCTGTGTAGAAATAGGTCGTTTACTGGGATATGTTGTTTCAAAAGCTGGCATTTGTGTCGATCCATTGAAGGTTGAAGCTATCGTCAATCTACCTCCTCCTTTGACTCTTCACCAACTCCAAAGTTTGCAAGGGAAAGAAAACTTTTTAGGTCAGTGGAATCTTTATGCTCAAAATCCTGGTTCTAGAATACTCCATTCTTTGGGATGAGATAATTGACAAATCTTTTGATGCACTTAAACATGCATTGATCCATGCACTGCTACTGCATCCTCCCAATTATAACCAGGATTACTATTTGTACCTCGCCACTTCTCATTCCACTATTGGGATGGTTTTAGTTCAGGGAGATGAATTCAACAATGAACATGTGATTTACTATCTTAGTCAAACTTTGAATCCGACTGAGCTTAAATATTCGCATGTGGAGAAATTGGCCTTGGCAGCTGTTCAAGTTGTCCAAAGATTTTGTCACTACAACTTATAACGCAAAACCACGGTAATTTCTGACTGTAACCCTATGATGTATATCTTGACCAAACAATTGCTAGGGGACAAGTATTCCAAATGGATAGTTATCCTACAGGAATTTGACTTTGAATTTGAAAAATCCAAGGCAAAGAAATCTTTGGTTTTTGCGGAACTGATGTGCGATTTCCTGCATACTGATACTAAAACTGTGGCGGAAGAGCCCGTTGTAGATGAATCCTTGTTTCTTATCAGTACTCTTGATCCATGGTATGGAGATATTATTGTTTATCTCTAAACCCATTCATTTCGGCCTAAAATCTCACGATCTCAGTGATGAAAAATACGTTTCCAATCCCAACAATACAATATTATTGGTGATACACTCTATCGTCATGGGGTGGATTTTGTTTTCTGACGTTGTCTAACTCATGAAGAAGCTGAAAAAGTTCTGAATGACTGTCACTCTCGAGAATGTGGCGATCATATGTCTGGGTATGCCATAGCCCAAAAGATATTGCACGCTGGTTATTTCTGGCCATCCTTATTCAAATATTGTATCTATGCAGTCTTGAAATGCCACAGTTGTCAAATTTTTTATCGTAAGATGCATGCTCCACCTGCTCCTTTCCACCCTATAATTTCCATCGGTCCTTTCACAAAGTGGGGTATTGAGTTTATTGCATGTAACCCTCACTCGACCGGGGGGAATGTGTATATTATCCTAGCAGTAGATTATTTTACTAAGTGGGCTAAGGTGATGCCTACATTTTCGGCAGATGGAAAAACTGCTGCAACTTTCGTATTCATTCATATAATTGCTAGATTCGGTGTTCCTCAAGCTATTATAACTGATCATGGAAGTCACTTTCGAAACATCATGATGACTAAATTGATAGATCAACTTGGCCTGTGTCACGATAGTTCTACTCCATGTTATCCGTAGAATAATGGTCTGGTTGAAGCTATCAATAAATTTTTAGTCACTATGATCCAACAAATCATTGGTATTCATAAGTAGAATTGGCATAACATGTTAATTTCAGCACTTTGGGCATATCGAACCTTAGTGAAAACATCAACTGGTTTCACTCCTTTTCAACTGGTTTATGGTTTGGAAGTAATGTTACCTATTGAATGCGAAATTTTGTCATTACAATTAGCCATAGAATTATTCCAAGCCACTTCTGAAGAGGAGAAACATTTTTTGTACTTAGCTCAGTGTTGTGCTCTGCAAACAACCCCCCCATTTCATATCATTTTTATTTATAAAAAATCAACCTATGAAATGGGTCCCTTTAAAGTAAAATTGATATCAATACTTTTATTGTTCAAAAAGTTCAATAATCAAATGAATGCATATTATAAAACCCTTTTGAACAAACCCTTTTAAAGAAATAAAGTGAATCTTGGTCATTGTGATAAAGCGATCGCAAGATCGCATATCGCAATGAAATAAGAAATATATATAAGTGGCACAAAGCTTTCCGCCGATGCGATATCGCAATTGGCGATCGGCAATATCCAATGCACATCTTAAAACGCCCCATGCCATTAACCCCGATGCAATGCGCAATCGGCGATCGGCGATCAGCGGTTTACTTTCACTTAAGTCTCGATGCACTCAGAGCTTTTCACCGATGCGATATCGCATTCGGCGATCGGCGGTATCCTATACACATCATTAAGGCGCACTTGTCATACACCCGATGCGATGCGATAAAGCGCAGTTTTCAATAAAAAGCCGTTAAGTGATGGGATAACTCAATTCATTCATATTTAAAGCTTGATCACTTGCGCTCAGCCGCCAAAACGTCCATTGCATGCTTAAGGGGATTATTCACCCGAATAACGATATAATGGGCATTTATAGGATGACAGGTTTTATACGGCCAATTAATGGGATCATGTCTTAAAATCTTTCTATGGATTGTGTCCGCGCCCATTTTAAAGGCTAAATACCTTTTTACGCACCTATTCATATGTTATCGTCACTTGCAAGTTTTCATTGTTATCTCTCTGTATTACGCGCAATTGCCTCTCTTTGCAAAATTCATTCATAGACAGAAGTTTGAGCAAGATGGGAAAGAAATCCAAGAAGACTGCGGGTGCTTCCGCTCCACCAGTTGCAGGACAAGCTGCTGTAAACAAGAAGAAGGGCCTAATATCTGATACTACATGCACGGGTCTCACCAGAGTTACTTGGCAAGGCACTTACGACCTAATTGAAGCCGAGAAACCACAGAAGACGGTAACAGAAGCTAGTGCGGATTTACTACGGAAGTCTGATTGTACTCTCAAAGATTTAGCCGTCTCTTTCCTTCACAGAATAGCAGCCAGGGAGCAAATTCTCCCATACACATACGTTGTGCGATGGGCGATTGAAGAAATCCCAATCTTGGACAGAACTTTCAGCACCAGAGATGGGAGGATTTTCGGATCGTTCAAGGCAGATGACCTAAGGCAAATGTATCATTTTCCCGAGCCAGAGAAAATATATAACAAAGACTTCCTGGAAAAGTTTGCAAGCGAAAATGAAATTGAATCCGAACCCATCAAGGATTGGAGACAAAATCCGAACAAGCACAAACATGAATCTTCCGGTAAGTACTCGGTTGATTC